>JAAIXI010000237.1:8700040-9006474 GCA_013403645.1 Heliconius nattereri
CCTGTGCCGCCCGGCGCGCGCCTTTTATACCCGAGGCGGTCGGAGCGGATAACGGTAAAAAGAGCCGAGAGTCACCGAGCCGTTTTGTCTTTATTTATCCAAAATTTTCACTATGATTTCGGTACATTTACATTTATATCTTTATAACTAAAACTCGGATGTTCTTACAATTTATACATATTGAAAGTACACAAAAATGTCTATTAAACGATATATAATACATTATACTATTAAATTATTAACTATTAGGAAACAACGAAAAACATGAAAAGTATGACGAAATTCACACAAGTAATTACGATAAAACATCTCTCATTAATTATTCACAAACATACGGTATATATAAATGTGCTATTAAGCTACAGAAAACTATGATAAACAATAATCAATAATAAAATTTACTATACGCTTACTATACGCGTTCGCGTAAATAAAATTTACTATACGCGTTCGCGAACAGAAAGATTGACATTTTTTTTAGTTCTAAATTATTTTTAGCAATCCTTGCAGTACAAGTAATTTGAAGAAGGGAAAGTTAATTTATTTTTAAGTATACACTTACATTCACTTTTTTATTCTAATAGATTGGGGCTATAGTGGCGCACCGGCACAAGGGTGTGACTGTAACACGTGGCTGTAGGTTCGATCCCCACTCGAGGAAGTTATTTACGTTTATATTTCCATTTCTTCTTCCAGTCCAGTGTCGAGGCAAAGCGCGGCGTTGAGAGCTACCAATCAACACGCAATGCCTCCAGAATTCGGCAGAAAGTGGGGAGGAACGGAGTGTCTTAACACTAGGTTCCCTCTACCTAGCCTGCTGTGTGCGGGATACAGCGTGAAGCTGAATGAATAATAGATTACCATGATTCACATATGACTATATCTAGCGCTAGTATTACTCATCGCTCTGGTAAGTATTTGTATAAATACCTTTGGAAAAGTAAAATTAATATAATGTTACTGAGATAAATCGTTTACGCGGATAGAATTAAAATTAACCTTATCCATATACTTTATGTGTCCATCTTTAAAAAATATTATTTTTCTTGAAAAATAGTCGCTTTGTTGTTTTTTAACCGACTTCTATACGACAAGGAGCTTGTCAATTCGACTGTATTTTTTATTAAAGATAGCGCTTCCCGTGTGGTCCCATTTTTTTGGGCGAATAAAAATTATTACACAAGCTTTTAACATACAATACGATTATTGTTTTTTTTTTTAAAGAATTCGTCGGAAAATGGGGAACGCAGCTTAACTTTAGGTTCCCCCTCTGTCTACCTGTATATAAATCGTAAAACTTTTATAATTATTAACACACAAACTGACAATGGAAATTAAAATATACAGAAAAACTTCCCATTCAATATAAAAATTACCATTAGAATATATGAAGAAGGAAGGCATTATACAAACCGAAACCACTCACGTATGCAAATAGCGCGAGCCAAAAATTAAATTCCTGTGACTTAATTAGCGTTCCTCGTTCTGTAAACCCAAAGTCATATCGAATTGAAAAGTTATTCTTTTTATTAATTTTTGTTAAAATTTTTGGGGATAAAATTGTTTTTTTTTAACTTTTTAGCATTGTGACTTTTTACTTTTTCCTGTAGTGTATGTTTTCAATGTTCTCGTATCTCGTATATTATATTATACTAGCGGACGCGCGCAGCTTCGCTTGCTTATTTAGGGATGAATTCTAATAAACCACGAAATAAGTGTTCATGTGTTCATGTATTTTTAAGAGTCTAAATTTCAAATTTTATAAAAATCGGTGGCGATTTAAAGATTTTTCTATACAAACTTTCAACTCCTTATTTGCACCCTTAAGGGAAGAATTCTAGAAAACGATGAAACACGTGTTCAAGTAAATACTTTTAAAAATCTAAATTTAAAATTTTATAATAATCGGTGCTGATTTTTTTTTCCATACAAATTTTTAACCCCTATTTCACCGCTTTCAGGTTAAAATTTTTCAAAATCCCTTCTTAGTGGATGTCCAGATTACGAAAGTAAACATCTGTCTAAATTTCGTTTCTACGCACAGCGGTTACGGCTATGCGGCTGTGCGTGCGAGCTCACTCAGTGAGGACAAGTCCTTTTATATATATAGATTACAAAGCTAGCAAAGCTTGCTTGCTCAGCAAAGTACTTAGAGGGAACCTATTGTTAAGACACTTCGTTCTCGACGTTCTCAGTAAGGCACTTCAGTCCTTACTATCCGCCAAATTCTGGAGGCGATGCGTCTTCAGTGGCGGAATTCAACGCCGCGCTTTATCTATGAAGAATGAAGGAAATTGAATTGAATTCATTAATATGGACAACAAGACAGTTGTATTATTAAACGCCACACTATTCACGCTATATTCCGCATGTAGCAGGGTAGGCAGAGGGAGCGTAGTGTTAAAATCTCCTCACTGGACCTGATCTGGTGACTTCCCTCAATATTTATTGTAAATATTTATTTTTTATTATTATAAAATCCATAGGTAAGAAAAATGAACTGTGCATTTTCTTAGGTGTATTATACGTCGTCAACACCGGCACTGCACTAAATCACACACTTCCTTGATAAAACCGAATCACATTTGCGTTTAACAAAGGCTTATATTAACAAAGAAACTACTTTTCGCAGGAACAGTCTACTGCTCATAATAAAAATATTTTATGAAGACAGCTAGTACTATTTATAAATGACTATAAATTAATTTGATTTCGGTATACTACATAAATGTATTAAATTTCAGATTTAATTTACCACACCTAAAATATTATATATATTTTAGGTGTGGTAAATTCTTTATTAATACTCTTATTCTTTACTAATATAATAAAGCGGCAGAGTTTGTTTGTTTGTTTATTTAACCGCTAAGATCTCTGGATCTACTGGTCCGATTTACTTTCTTTTTGCTTTGTATGAAAGCTGCATTCTTCAGAAGTGCTATAGGCTATATAGCATTACATTACACATATTAACTAATATATTTTAAAGTACTTTCTATTTTGACATGCAGTTTATTCTGCTATGTTAATAACAACCGTCACGTCGCTACGCAATCGTTACCGCGACATTTTGATATTCATCCTTATGAAAATAAACATAATAGTCACTTTTAGAATTTTATCTATATTGAAATTATAGTTTACTGTATAACATTCTTATAAATAACTAAGGAGATGTCACTGATTCCAATGACCTAGCTTTCGGGCGGCATAGTATGACCGACGCGAACGGGCAGATGACGTTGACGGTTTTATGAATTTTCATACATTTTCGAACTTTTGTAAATTTTTATGTAATTATTTGCCGTTTATAATTTATTTAAACTACATTTTGATTCTCTTCTAATTTTATTTGATATTGCCCGCTAAAATTATCCTATTTAATAGAGAGGAATGTTTAGTTATTTCATAGCGTCGATATCTATGTAGTCGGATAATTTTTTCTTATAATATGTCTCTACTTATTATACTTTTGATTATTTTAGCTTATATTTTGTTAGTAATTCTATTGAAAATTGAATATAATTTAATTAATATATTTAATAAATATTCTTATAGTTGAAGCAGGCGTAGCCGCGTCCGGATCCGCTAGTAAATATATATTTTTAATCTAGGCGAAGTTTGAGAAAATTTTGAATAGTACCATAATAGTCACCAAGTGACAGAAAGTAGATACTTGCAAATAATTTGAAAAATATGTAAGAAACATTTCTTACATATGAGTGGGAGTCGAAACCACAAGCGTCATGCTTACCGCTGCGTTGTGACGACCCCAATGACGGTGGATTGATCTTATACTTATAATATTTTACATTTATAAATACAATAAAATGAACTTATTAGTTTAATAAATAAAGAATAGTACAATTTCGATGAAACTGCAGACATTTTATCTGACCTCGCGAGTTCTTCCCGATAAGTGGGTTGTTACGTGGTCAACAGTTCGCCTAACCGACTTAACCTTACATTACCTTCCGGGTCAGTATGGCATGATGATTGCTTCCTACATGCCTATGATATCGCTAAAAATTGGAAGTAATCTGTTAATTATACAAGATAATTAATATTAGGGTACCATACTTACCTATTAGGGTCCCGTACGTACAAAGTACTTCATATTTTTTTTAGTAATAACAAGAATTATTTCTAAAACAGCGACACGAAACTTGTATGTATATCTTGGTATTTAAAAAAACTGGGGAAGTTATTTGTGACTTACTTACATGTATGTTCGGTATGTTATAGATATAAGTGAATAAGAATTGGAGAATTTTCATATTTTTTTTATGTTTTCAAAATCACTCGAATACTTCTGTTACAAATTGATTTTTGAAATATATAATTCCAAAAACGCATCCAGATGATGTAGCTGATATTTACTCCTGAGGCGAGTCGCACGATGGTAGAAAGAGGCGTAAATTAGATAAAATGTCAATAAATTAAGGAAAAATAAGAAAACTTCTAAAATCAAAGCCATCACATCTAGCTTCAGGGCGGGCACGCGCAGCCATCTACAGCTAGCTTCAGGGCGGGCACGCCCGGCCATCTACAGCTAGCTTCAGGGCGGGCACGCGCAGCCATCTACAGCTAGCTTCAGGGCGGGTACGCGCAGCCATCTACAGCTAGCTTCAGGGCGGGCACGCGCAGCCATCTACAGCTAGCTTCAGGGCGGGCACCCGCAGCCATCTACAGCTAGCTTCAGGGCGGGCGCAACTTGTCGACCGTACACACGTTTACAGTAGTGCGATACTCGTTAAATAAAATTGTCACCAATTCTCTTCGTACCTCGCCCACCCTGTCAAAGCGACATCTATCAATTTAATACAGTCAAAACAGCTTGTTAATAAACCGTTATAAATCTAGCGGAAAAACACATTATGAACCATTGCCAAACGTATTTTTGCATCAATCATTTTAACGGCCTCAGTTGTAATCGCCGAATTCGCTGTAACGTCGCGACCCTGCAATTGCGACAAATATTCTTGTTAATATCTTTCAATGCCGCGCTAAGGCCACCCGGTGACTCATCTATCCCGATGCTTTACGTCATACCGACAGATTGGAAAAGTATATGTAAACATTATTATGTTTACTACGGAATTGTGTATTTTAGTGTGATAAGGCTGATTCACTACGTTAAGATTATTTAGAGATGAGCTGCTGAAAAAAAAAGCAAAGCGAAGCTGAGCTTTTTTAATTATAGATGATAATGAAATATATAATATCAAATATTCAGGTCTATGGTCCCTAGAAGGTACAGAAAAAATCGAGCTTTTACGTCAACGCAATGAAAAGATACGAGCATTTATGCATTTTTTTGCATGTTGTCGTTTTTTGCTACATTTAACATGAAATTTATCGTGTATTTAAAACTTATATTTTTTATTTATTATATTTTTCACAAAGTGGCATCAAATACAAACAGTAAAATATCGGAAACGAAAAGTGGAAAAAAAACATTACAACTTATATTTATAGTTCATTTCAAAGAAAATGAGTGCTTAAGTTGTACTTCATATTCATAATCGTGAAAGCTGACTCGAAAGCTGTTCCCCACGCGCAGCTCAAAGCATTGCTTGTTAAGTGGCGGACCTTAATACCACGTTTTATCTTGTGACCACAACGAAAGGAAAGAAAATAATTCATTCCACCACATGGGAATCGAATCTACAGCCATCGCGCTTATCATCAGATCCTATGACCTCTTCAGAATATACTCATACTTGTTTTAATAAGTTAAATAATATAAATAAATTACTAATAGCATTATTAATCCTCTATCAAAATCATTGAACATTTATATTACTAGTATAATTCTAAGAAATTATATAAATAACAAGTCAAATAATGAGGAAAATTAAAATGAATATTTTTTAATATATTACATTAATACGTGTTTTATGAGAATGTTTTTTTTGACTAACAGACTTCTTTTAAATAATTTAGATTTACATTTCCAGCAACGTAGAACAACAGAAAGCAAGAGTTTCGTACTTCGTTCCGCTCCCTAGAACTCAGAGAGTTCATTTCAACTCTTTTTGCTCGCTCGTTGACCTCCCTACTATTTATTGGTGGAAATACAAGCAGTTTACTCTTGCGAGCTCAACGTAATCCTTAATGGACCCGCTCCTCTCGCTTTGAAAACCGAGCTATACACTTGCAATTCATTTAAGACATAAATTATAATTATTTCGATTTTTCTCTAACCACAATAAGTAATAAAAAAAGGAGACATGGAAGCTTAGTAGACTATCTCACAACCAATATTAATGGCAGCTAGAGCTCATCCTATTTATTCAACGATACATAGATCATCCAGCTTAGCTGTAAGCTTGGTGATTTTTATTTAAAACTACTTTTAAAAGATCAATTATTTAAATTAAAAGTATATCTTTTTAGATTTTTTATTTTTATTAAGTCGCGTAACACACTAAGTATGAATAAAATCTAGCAATCTGAGCTTGAACTATTTGTAATAATTGTATCCGAATGAAACTTGGCATAGACAACGAAGTAATCCTATAAGGATTCCGTTTTAACCTTTTGAGGTAACTTTTGGGGAACCCTAAGAATGCAAATGCGGTCCTATTGCATCAAGCAATGTCTAATTTACAACCGGACTAGTTGTAATAAAGTAACCTCACGTAGGTTCATCTCGTAGGTTCTCAACATACAGATGAAAGGAAGAGGAGAAGGTAAGGGAAACTATCCATAAAGTAACTTTATAAGAAGAAGAAACTCCTTCACTGTTACAGAAATAAGGACAGTTTCAAGTGCCAAATGTGAAATTATGGAAATATCATTATATTTGCATTATTTAGCTGATTTTTTTCAGCTTTACGTTGTATCCCGCATCTAGCAAAGTAAGCAAAGACAACTGTAAAGATATTCCGTTAAAATAAAGACAAAAACAAAGGAAACAATCGATTTTATTATTTGAACTAAAATGTACTACCACTCTGTAATTAATAATTTTGGGCTTCGTATCATCAATAGATACATTTTATTTGAAATTCCAATAAGGTCAGCTTATTTACTAGTCGACTACTGCGTTCTTTACGTAGCTGATAGAGGGGTCGATGGCCAGGGTCGGCAATCAGACGACCTTCATGTAATAAGTGACGTAGTTAACAAAAGATTAACTTGCAGTATGTTACTACGTATATAAATATTTTTCTTTAATATATTTTTTTGAATAGGCGAAAGTAACTAACTTAATGATATATTTACCAATATCTAGTAATTTTGAAAGATTTCAACTTATAGCATAGTGAATGAATATCCGATTACTTTCTTATTTTCTCCAACTTCAATTGAAATAAACTCGACGTAATGTTTACACAGTCGTAGAGTTCTCTCTGTCCGTTAAAAAATTAAATTCCAAATTAAATAAGTAAGTAATAAAACAAACCATTAATAACAAAAACTATTTATATCCTACAATATATACATTATTCTTCTTTTTTCTTACGCAGAGAATCTTTAAGTGCGTATCTTAATAATATTTTTATAATTAAATAAATTAATTTACAAACAAAATAAACAATGAGTAACATAAAGCTTAATAACAATAAAAGTACAGTATAGACATCTAGTAAGGAGCTTTCGAACCACGATTTGTTAGTAGCAGGCAAAGGTGGTAGATGCTTATGCCTTGCTACATACTCGGTCCAATAGATGGCGCTGTCCATCACGTTCATCGGACGGTCATGCCATAACTCTGAAACTCGCTTAGCATTATCTTGCATTCTGTAAAAATAATACAAAATATAAGATTTTAGAAAATAATAAATGTACATACATGTACAGCTTTTCTACTAATTGTACTACTTTATAAAATACTACTACTCTATCTTGGTTCTATCTCGGCGCTCGAAAGTACGAAGTATTTTCATTTTCCCAATTCTGTTAACAAAACAAAGTCTGGCCGTTGAGATGAGGAGGAAACGGGAAACGGACCTATATTCCTATATCTTTTAGATTCTTTCTATATCTTTTTACAAATTTGTTGTTGAATTGAGCAGAAACATGTGGAAAAATAGTTAAATAGTACATAGCGTCACAATTATGAGATTAAAAAATATTTAAAATATACGTAGGTTTCTTTTTTCATTTCATTAAATTACTTACTTCGAATCAGTCAACTGTTTAAGTACTTCAGCTAAATTTTCCGCGTTAATATGTTGAAAATGCATAGTTAATCCTAATCCACTTTCCACTACCGCAGCAACGTTAGAGAACTGGTCCCCGAAGAAGGGAATAGTTAGTAATGGTTTTCCACAATGAGCTGATTCTGATATACTTAGCATTCCGCCATGGGATACAAACGCTACGACTTTCGGGTGACCTGGAAAAAAAACAGCTTTATGTACCTATAATAGTATATATAAAAAAAAATTAAATCAAGCTTATTACCAGAGTAAAGAAATGGAAATATAAATGTAAATGAATATTACATTTCCCTGAGTAGGGATCGAACCCACAGCCAGTCGCGTTTACAGTCACACTTTGTGCCCTAGCGACTGACCTCAATAATAATTTAAAGTGGCAAATAAAATGAATATAACTTCAACATTATAAAAAGTGTAAATAATGTTTTCTCGAAAAACAATAAAACTCCGCGGTTTAAATTGGCAACAATGACATAAATTGACACTTTCGCTACCAACTCCACATTTTAAAAGAATGCATAAAATATGCCTATAGACGTCATTGAAACGCGATGTTTTCATACTAGACAAAGTTAAATTTCCGCATCGATATTCGTAAACTGAGCGAAAAGTGGACGGTTTTTCTGTTGCCCCACATATAACAACCTAACAAATCATATATTTACTTAGAAAAGATCCAAAAATTACTTAACAGTAATACAGTTAAAAAAATAAAATAATATGCTATTATTTTATTTTGTTATTTATTTTTTTACCTTTTTGTTTTATTTTGTATACCTTAAAAACCTTGACAGGTTAGTAGCATATTTAAGGTATGTTATTAAGATATTGTTTATTTGGATTTCTATATATTTACAAATGTTTTCTGTAATAGACAAACAAATATGATAGGAACCTATTAGTTTAAAGTCACAGACAGACCGGACGAGGTAGCGTAGTAATTTATTAGATAATTCTTAACCTCAACCTTGATGGCTTCAACGAACAGGTGACGGCCGTACAAGGTCCCCAGACGTTTTACTTTTGATTCCGCTATTAAGTAAACCTCATTTGTTGATAAATAATAATAAAAAAAATGCCAAAATATTATAATTAAAAAGTCATAGACTGTTTTCCGATCTCGCTTTAGAAAATGTTATTATAAATAGAGTTTTTATCATCGAACCAACGTTTAGTATCTATGTAAATGGATAAGAGTGTACTTCGAAACACGACGAAAGAATTTTTCTAATAAGTGTTAACGGAAAAATTGGTAAGGAAATAAGTAATTACACAAAATATCCAACTGCGGGAACCATGTCGACACAAGTACATCGTCGTTTCCACGTGGTAAAGTAGTGTTTTCCAATTTCCACAACACCTTCTGGGGAATTTTCTTGAAGGCGAGGAGAAATTGCTGAATTTTATGTTCTGACATCGTACTAGCTCTCAGATTAGAGCCAAAACTTACGTATATTGCACCGAACTCTGCACTTGATAGGAACTTTTGTATTTTCTGAAATATTAAAACTAAGATATATTGGAAACCTAATGTGTTTTCTTTCTGTTACGTTAATTTATATCGTAGGTATAATAACACGTTGTATACTATACGATATATATATATATATATATATACGAAACAGTTAAAATTTTTCAACAAAATTAGAAGCAGAACGCTAAACGACATCAGCTACCAGTAGAAAAAAGAAGTTAAAGATGCAAATAAACAGTTATAATACAATTAAGCGGAGAAATTGTCTCATAATAATATTCTAAATAGATAATAATAATATTCTGTAAGACACAGAGAGAGTTTTATCTATTAAGTATTTTTTAATAATTTAGTATTCTATTTTAAGGTCACTAACGTTTGTCTTGAGATTATTATTATCTATGAGAATACTTTACAAGACGAAATAACCTGAGAACCCTTATTTTTCCGATTCCTTATACGATTGTCTTTCAAATGATGTGCGATTCATATAAAAAACGTATGAGTGCAATTTTCTCCAAAAACGAGTTACGAAAAAAATTAATTAAAGGTGATTGCGGCAGGATTCTTCCAGGCAACCCAGGTGCAATCTGTTCTACTAATCATGTATTATTCATTAATATAGGTTTAATTAAGAAAACTGATACCTGCAGTTTTCAACGGTGGGATCTCAGGTTATAATGTTTCTGTGGTATTGTAAATCACGTACAAAAACTCGTTAACAGCCTACTTAACTTGTTTGTAAGGAAATATTTTTTTTGTAGGTACATAGTGTGCGATAAGCAGAGTAAACCTAGAAAATATAACTTCGTTTCTTAGTTTTTTTATTATGTAGAGTCATTACCAATTACGAAAGTATAAAGAATCTATTACAAAGTTAAAATTCACGCTATATTCCGCTAGTCTTACTTTATAAGAATATATATTTTGCCGGCTTTCTCAATCCGCACAAACATTCATTTCTATTCTTCCCTCAACTAGTCAATATATATATTATAAGAATACTATTTTACAAAGACTTACATCTGGCACAGGTTTTATCTTTTTAATATGTATCCCGCCAATCTCAAGAAGTCTCGGTGGAAGTAACCTAGCTCCAGTTATTGAGTAGTGCTGGTTCGAAAACATCATTATCATCCTTTCTTTAGCAATCTTTTCGACATCAACTAGAACATTTGGAACATGTGTGTTGAAAACTTCAGATATTTGCGCGTTTATTTGCCATCTACCGATAGTGCTCGAATAAAAATTCATAAGGAAATTTCCAACTTTTTTATATAGAGATGGATTTGAACCAGCGTCAGAGAAATAATAAGCGTCCGTTCCTATATCGAATGGTATTCCAAGTCGGGGGTAAGCCCAAGGCAGTAAAGTGTGAGACGCTATGCCTATAATTGGCGAATCGTAGAACACAGCCGCATACACAAGTCCACAATCACTCATAAATTGTTCCACAAAAATAACATCAAACTTTTCTTTTTTCTCGCGAAACTTCTTCATTTCGTCTTTGATAAAATAGTTTTCACAATCTGCTCTTACAACTTTTGGACCTACTCTAAAATGTACAAAATAATTGTATAAAGCACTCAACCAAGGATAAGATTTATCATATTCCGACATCGGCATTATCCCATGAGTTTGTTCAGCATTTAAGTTTATATAACTCAAATTTCTTGGAGGATCCAATTCCGGATAATTATTAATAATAGTCACCGTGTGTCCTTTAAAAGATAACTCATGAAACATTGATTTAAAGAACATATAATGACTTTGTAAAGGTATCGACACTATTCCTAGTATATTTAAGGAACCCGCAAAACATATTTGCGATAGAGCAAAAACTAGGATGAGCTTAGAATACGCCATTTTAAGGTCAATCAACTCGCGATTCTGATTGCGGCAACGATCAACCGCTACGAACGTTTGCTGTACACTGAGTGCGAAATTAACAGGATATATTTATCATGGCGATGTGTGTGTTTGTGACAGCGGGAAAATTAGTAGGCAAATAGTATTAAGTAATTATACTACTACTTTAGTTGTAATCATATCAGCTATTGAATTTAAACATTATGGTAACTATCCATAAATGAAACATTTCCTCTTTATCCATCAATATACTGAAATAAAATTTTAAAATGTTGTTTTTTGAGTTGCTGTGTGTCAGACTATGGTAGGCGATAGCGTTCCTCGGCGCCAGAGAACTAGATGCATCTCTTTGTCTTGTTAAGATAAACGAGAGATGAAAGAAGAGAGTCCGACATCGTATCATAAGCTGACGGGTAGGGCACTCCTTAGTCTTGGTTTAGATTATCACTACCATACCATACTCGTATGTAAGTTTAGGGACTTAATGGTCAGAGTCGTGAGTTTCCCCTCCTTCCATATCCTTTTCGGGTAAGGACCTTACCATTCATTGTATGCTTTCGTATGGCCTATATACAGTGTTGGGAGAATCTATTATATGGAAGCACCCTTGTATCGCGACTATCTCCTATCCTAGGTATCCTCATATATATACGAGTATATATATATACATCTTATCCTATATCTTAAAACAAAGTCGCTTTTCGTGTCTGTCTGAACTTTCTAACTCTTCTTCTTCTAAACCACCCAACGGATTTTGATGCGGTTTTCACCATTAGATCGAGGTTTAATGATAAGTATTGTTCCTCTTAATAAGATCTACAAAAAAGTCCGCGACAGCATATTCGTATCTTTTGAGGATAACGTGTAGTGATTGTATTTCTGTCTAAAAATAGTAATT
Organism: Heliconius nattereri; assembly: GCA_013403645.1. Lineage (NCBI taxonomy): Eukaryota > Metazoa > Arthropoda > Insecta > Lepidoptera > Nymphalidae > Heliconius > Heliconius nattereri. The sequence goes on from JAAIXI010000237.1 coordinate 8,712,453, forward strand.
TCAATATATTTTTCCATAATTATATTAATCCTTATCCTTTAAAATACTTTATTAATTTTCTACGTTAAACGAAGATAAAATTTTCTTTTTACACTATTTCGAAATTGCGAATAGTTTTAGAGAAAAACGCATTTAATTGTTGACACATCACGCCGTTGATACATCAGCTATGTTTCACTTATCCCTTACTCTCAGCATATAAATAAGTATATTAGTTACGTTGGCCATTTAATGTAGATCAAAACTGTCTTTTACTGTTTTTCATTTTAATAAGTACTTTAGAAGTTGTTACAATATCAAAAAATCCTTGCTGCGAAACTAGTGGAAATCTATAAGATATCGCTGGGTCTTGACTGATAGCCGCCAAGAAGTTTGCATCGATATGTTACATTACATACAAAAGCACTTTAGCTGGATTAATATAGTTTAATTGATAATGGGGAAAAGAAACTGTGGGCTACTGTATCGTGGCTATGTCAATAATACGAGACTTAATATTCATCTCTTTTATTATATATTTAATTTGGTTATTTATACGCTACAAAAAAATTCACAATTGCATTTGTAGCGAATAAATTCAGTTCGATGATATAGCGTCTTTATAAAGAATATAATAATACTTGTGCAATACCCCTACAAAACATAATATTCAATTATAATAAAATTTACTTTACTTTAGTGACACAAAATCTAGAAACTTTGGTACCTGAATATAGTTTGTAGCTCTACATTATTTTGATAATCTTACAAAAACCGAAAGTTTAAATGTTGTAGTTCAAAATACTATTTAATAATCAAATTAATATAAAATTATAAATTAATATTATTTCAATGCAAAAAAAATTCAAAAGATGAAAATAACAACTTTATTAAAAATAAACAATTAAATTGCTTATAAATTTAATTGGTAAAAATATACACAACATTAATGACATAAAATTCATTTAATTAAATTGAATATTTAAAAATCAATAAAAACATCAATTAAAATAGTCTTTTTTGAACAATATATAAACAGACAGCCAAAAAGAATAGAAATGCAAAGAACATTATAACTTTGTCTGTGAACTCTCTTCGGCCATATTTTTTTAATAACTTGCTGGATTGTGTGATTGTACTTCCAGTGTTTTCGAGTTCAGCTTGTGTTCCCTGAAATATAATAAATATTAAAACATCTATTATATTTATGTCTGATTTACAAAGGAATATTTGTGTATAACTTGTCCAAGAAAAAGAAACATTGCTTCATAGAAGACATAATCAATCCAATTTACAGAGATTTAATATATTGGGCTTGGGAAATGACAAGAATTTTAAATATTATCACATGATTTATTACATTTGAACTTATGACCATTGCACATTCAGCAATAAACTAACACATTTCCCTATGATAGTAAAATACAGACAATATCTGGCTGTAAACACAATGGTAGTTGAGTCAAGGTAGTGTATATTTTATTTTCTAGCTCTGGTAAACAAACAATATAATAGAGTTCCATGACTCTACAGATATTGTCTAGCATTTGGGTGAAAAGCAGAAAATGAACAGTCTAATGAAATTCTATTTGCCTACTCTCTACAAATACTCACATGCACTATTGAACTGGAAGACACTAAGCTATCTAAAGTATCTTGGCTTCTTTGTGTTGTAGCAGCTAATTGCCTACTAATAGTTAACAGATGATCTGTAACACCTGAAATAGAAAAAAAAGCTTATCAAATATGCTAATGTTAATACAATTATTAACAAATATGTTATTATTATAGGCCATCATTTCAAAGTGGTATATATTAGAAAGATATATTCCGACTGCTTATCTCTTAACAAAAATAAAGATTTGTATTGAAACTGTCTTAACACTAGGTACTCTCTAATTACCCTGCCATGCCTGAAGAAGATCATTATTCAATATCATTATTTTTAGATTATATAAAAATATAAAGTTTACCGAATTATATAAATCATTAAACTAATTAAAACCACTATCTACTGACCTGTTGACATTTTTAGCAAACTGTCTCTATCAGCTTTCTTTTTTCTATTCCTAATAATGCTTTCCTCCCCATTGGGGGACTTTAATAAGTTCTCCCTTTGCGCTTTTTCAATTGTGAACATGCTGCTGATATTAGCTTCTTTAAATTCTTTTAGTAATCTGTAAAAAAATATTTATCTCAAATCCAAATATTCATATATACTTTATAATTTATGTTTACTATTTATCTTACCCCGACAGCAAATGTCTTTGTGAAACCACTTCTAGCATGTATTTTTGATCACCAGAATCAGTAGCATAAGCTACTAAGTTTTCTAATTCTTCTCTTAATAAGGAGATTTTCCCTCTGCCCTTTTCGTTTAACTCATTTAAAGTGTCCATTGATTTTCGGCAGTCCAAGATATCCTAAGGCAAAATGAATATAATTAGCATATAGTTAGCTTGGTTGAGTTCCAAACTAAGAAAATAAAAAACATACTTGTATGATTGCCTTTACTTGAAAATGATATGTAGCTAAATTTTTAACAAAATTCTGATAAGTAACATCTGAGTTATCCATTTTAGAAAATACTCTCTGATTGATACCCGAATGAATATCTATAGATAAGTTCATGTTGGCATATAATACTATTAATAGGTTAAAAATGGATGTCGAGATCTTATAATATAATTACTACTCCCTTTATTTACAAACAGTAAAATCCATTGAACACAAGGAAAACGTCAAATCACAAAAAAATATTGACCAAGGTCCAAGACAACTCAATGACAGAATACAGAAATTTAAATTGTCACAGATTACGTATTAGAAAATTCATTGCTTATCTGTAGCGCAAATCGATGGCCCGGTACGGTACCGTGCCGTGAAACAGCTGACGCTAAAAAAATATATAAAAATATACTAAATGGTCTACAAAAAGTTTTAACTGAATTTGCAAGTTACAGTGACAATAGTTAAAATGTATATTAATCCAAGATCCCAGTGCCACATGCAATTTAAAAACAAAGTTATTTATAAAACGATATTGATTATTGTTATTGATAAAATGTTATTGGTCAGCTTACAATAAAATGCTTCACAACGGTTGCCAGTAACTCGTATATTTATTACACATTATATTTAAGTTTCAGTACATGTAAAAGATTGGTAATTTATTAATTATAATTCCATTCATAAGCATTATCGTCTAAAAATAATTTATGATGCGCTTTGTTTCCTCGTAAGCTTCTCCGACAGGTTGGACAAGAAGGTCTAAATCTTACAGCTTTTAAAAGACACTCGGTACAAAATACGTGACCACAAATGGTCGACGAGACAGATTCCGTGTCGAAATTATTGAAACATATAGGACACTTCATGCTTAAACATTTTTTTCTTTTTGATTTGGGCTGAAAAAAAAAGAATTCATAATGATAATATCTACTTATAATCTTTATTTTGGATAGTAAAATTACTACAACTCATATTAGGTACGGCTTTTTATATCTCAATCCATATAATATTACTTGTATAATATCAGCTTAAGGTATTTTAAAACTTAGAGAAGTCCATTCCAGGATTGATGGGTACAAACTCATTGATACATCACTGTTTTAATAAAAGTCAATTTTCACCGTCAGATGTATATTGATATTTGGTCTATTAGACAAAATCCTATGCTAGGAACCAGCGTGCAATATCTTTATAATGGGAGGTATGTACAATTGTGTAAATTACGTATAATAAATACTAGATTAAAAATGACTACATTAAAAATTATATACTCGTATGTTACTTTGGAAATCTTTGCCACACCCTTGTCCTCATTCTTGACTTTTCTTTTTCTTGGAGATTTTATTTTCGTTAACACGATCCCCGTAGTCGTGATGTCCGAATATTTATTGACTTTCATATCTATTCTGGTCAAAATCACAGAAAATTTAACTCACGACAATTATTTCTGACAGAACATATAAAAAAGAGACATTTTTCTTTCTTTTTTTGCGTTCAAAAAATATTTATTAAATAAATTTACTTTAATTATCACTTATTAAATATTTAACTTATTTTCTTGTTATATATAAATAGATTAAATATTGATTAAAAAATGTTTATAATAAAATTCGATTTAAATTCGATCATTATATCGAACAGCGTTAAAATCGTCACTAATTACTTACTTACTTTAAAAGTATTTCTTTTCTATTCTCTCCAATTTAAATGGATATATAGATATACTTATCATACCTATCTAATATAAGCCTGGGTTTAAACTCGAAGAATAAAATAAACCGTTCTAGAGGGCAACATTTTATTTATTTCTTCTTTCTTATTTATGTTTGCTATTCAATGGGAAAATTGAAGCATTTAGATACACAAATACATGCCATCTTTTTTATAATTATATAAGAAACGCGTAAATCAGTATATGATTTTACTCTACAACATCGTTCAGAACTGCAAAGATGGAATAAGCATTGTAGAGGGCCTGGAAAAGAATAATTGTATTAACACTAAATATTTTTTTTTCTCAAGAATCAATATAATATATTGATAAAATATAATTTGATTATAGAAGCCTAAAAAATATATATTTTTAACTTTAATAACTTGTCTTTAGGTATCTCCCGTATTTGAAAAAAAATTGACAAAGAGGCCAATCGTTGGACACGAATGTGTAAACGGGACGGGACGTGTATGTGTTGTGTGTAGGTTATGGGTTAGATTCCTACTTGTGAAAATAAAATATTCAATATTTTCATTTCCTCGCTCTGGTATAGAGGCAAATCGCGGCTTTGATTTTCGCCTCCCAATACAACCAATACAATGTCTCTAGAATTCGGTGGAAAATTGGGAAAGGATTTGTCGTAATGGAAATAAGTTGTCTTAACACTAGATTTTCAGGTTTCCTCTGCCTACCTTGCTATGAGCTGTATATAGCGTAGCTAAAAAAATAAATATAGCTCCTTCTATTAAAAACCATGAATTTTAAAATATTGTTGCTAAAATATATAATAACTTTACCTGACTATAAGTTTGTATGCACATTATGGACATGCCTCCAGCACTCAATGTGAGCGGTCTTTGGGCTGCTATGATTAAGATTAATAGATCTTTTTGTAAATCTTTCGGCCATGACGTCCAACCAATCTCGTAAGCGGCATTAGCGATACCTGTACTCTAGATCACAATCACGTTTAATGAATGAATGAAAACTATGGTTAATATTTTCAGTGTGATGCTTCTTATATTCTTATATACACATGGCCGGCATTTTTGGATCACCATAAACGAACCAAAATAAAGCCACTAAGAATAACCCATTCAGAGAGGGTTATGTATATTATTTTCCTACATTTTTGTAACATATTTATGATAGAAACGCCATCATAAAAATATCGTATGTGTAGGTTAATGGAATCATTTACGTTTGAAACAAATAATTCTACCATCCTATCATGAAATCTTCCCAATTATACCTGCGTTAAAAAAAATTAAAATTACGGTATATTAAAATAAACTTACTTGGCTAATCAATTCGTCTCCTAAATAACAGAATATATAAGCGTTGACCAAAGCTAGCCCCAAATATACTAGAAAGCTTGCCAATAGTGTCTTTTCTTGCAGGCTTACCTAAAGAAGATGGTGTCTTATACTCCATTCTACAGATTTTTTTCAATATTCAAATGATAGCTAAATATAACTTACGACTGTAATCATAAGCGCATTCAAGCAAAGCTCAATTGTCACTGCTAGATTTTGAATTAAAAAGAACTCTTTAAAAATACTCGTAAATGACTTGGAATATCTGTAACAAATATATTGCTATCACCTACACCTTATTAAATTTTACTTAAAATAATACTAAAATCACCATACCCCATTATTCGAACGTGTTTTTTAATTATATTTTTAAGCTCTTCCCTCACAAAGCGATCCGTTTCTTCAGAATAGTCCAAGTTACTTAAGCCATCCTGTAGTTCTTCTAACTGGTCGCAGAAATACATAATAATACTGCACACAATGCCTTGTATAGCATACGCTCTGAACAAACATGGGATAACGAACCCTATAGCTAATATTTGGGTGGCCATTAATAAAGAAGATCTGTTTTCGTATTGATCAAAAGGCATCCAAGCTTCAATCGTCATCTCCATTTTTAGTTGAGCAACAAGCGTGAATGCACCAACTAGTATCGTTGCCACGAGCGTTATTACTATAACATAAATACCCATAAGCATTTTCCTATCATCACTAACTTTGTCGCTAGAACTTCTTATTTCAACAATTAGAGCTCTCAGTTTCTCTCTTTTTAATATGAAAAAGAATATTTTAAAAGCGAAATTGTAAGCAGCGAGGCATTTGTCCAAATTGGTCATTGCTATTGTTATATCATCCCTATATTGATAAGTTCCGATACCAGTCAAAACAATAAACATTATTGACAAAAGATGAAGATTAATTTCATATATATTATAAAGAAATAGTTTCTCTCCGTTCCAATTTTCTGGCCACAACCCAACATAAGTAAGATATTTCAAATTGAAATCAAATAAGTCCCTGTGAAGTATTTGCTCACTTATAGCCTTTAAGACAGCCATTTTGCAAATGAAACGTAAACTCCATAACACACTTGCTAACTTAATTCCATAATCGTCCAATCAAAGTTAAACTTCGTAACTATTATAAAGATAGTCCAATAGTAATTTCCTATAAATATTTGAACAGCTCTTGAAAAGTAAGTAATGTGCAGTATTAACGTTATAAATAAAACTACATTTTAAATATATATTCTTATAATGGATGCACAATTCAGGAGAAAGCTTCATGTATGAACGTGAGCCTGGTCTTGGTGAACTTCGACGTGTGTTTGCATTTACTTCGTAGTAACTTCACTAATTTCTTTGGTCCACAGCAATATAAATTTATGTGATATCTATAAAAAGAAAAAGTAACTAAAAATATAATTTAAAAATGTCTCTTAATTAATCATTATTAATATGTAGACTATGGAATAATATCTTTTTAGTGATTTCAACATTATTAAATTCTTTGGGATTCTGTACCTTTTAAAGAAAAAAGGAACCCTTATAAGATCACTTTCTTGTCCGTCCGTCTGTCTGTCAAGAGCCTTTATATCAAGAATGCTCGGAAATATCGAGTACCATAATCTGTTTTCTGATGACGTTATCACGTAAAATTATCGTTCGTAAACTTTACAGACAAACAGTTCTTTTTTTTACTGGTTTTATAATAATAACTTATTTGTATTTATATAAAATAAATTTACCCAGGATATAAATGAGCCCAGTAACCAAAAACTCTGTCCCAATGTGGTCTCCCACGTCTCACTCTGCATCCTAACAAAGGATACTTCTTTGCTATTTCAAATTCACACTCAATATTCCCCGATTTATTTACATTATTACTTTCTCCAGAACTATTTATTTTATTAACTGGTGTTAATAAACTCTTTCTTTCATCAACTGAATAATTCTTCTCGAGTTCATCTCTATCAACTTTGATTTCACTTAAATTGTCAATTATTGTTTGTCTATGAAGAATATTTCTTCTGTCTAAGAACTTTCCTTTATCTTTATTAATAATGTTAATAATATTCCCATTATTCTTAAGTACGACTAAATGCGTTTTTTCTTGGTTTTCTGATAAATTTTTGGTATTTTCATTAGAATTAGTGACGTAGAGTTCTATTTGTAGCCTATCAAGTCGGTTATTGTTACGTAATTGTAAAATAGTGTCGGTTGCTAAACTAGCAATCCAGGTAAGTTCACTTTCATGTCTCACTATCCATATTAAATGGACTCTACCTGGCGAATTATTTTTGGGATGCCTGTAATAAATAGTTTATTTTAAAAAATATTTGTAATATTACTTCAATATAATAACAATATAAAAATATTTGTAATATTAGTTAAATAATATTCATATATTTTAAATTTGCTATAACGTCGTTGGTTGATCTTCGAAAACACAGAATCAAGGACCCTGGAGGAGGGTCACATAAAAAGCCTGAGGACCTCCCGGTAGCATTTAGCGCTCCGTTCTTTTTGACTACCCCGCTAGGGATATAGCGTGAAGTTAAGTTAAGTTAAAATACAACTTACATTAACATATTCTTAAGTACAGTAACAAATGGTGTAATCCCGACTCCGGCAGCGACGCATATAGATATATCACACTGACTTATACCCTCCATTGGACTTGAAAATGGACCGTCTATGAGAACACTGCAATTATTGTAAAGTTTATTTTAAAACTGCGACAATCAAAATTATACTTATAATAAAATCGTAACTGATCGGTGTCTGTACATGGAAGATCTATCAGAAAAACTATATTTATTTTTTTTGTAAAGAAAGAAGATTTACCTAAGGTTGTTTGCGCCTTTTTCTTTTATCGTCCGTTCTAATGCTTCTGTCCAGTCTCCTTTAACTTTTATCCATATGGTAAATTTTCTTTGGTTTTCTGTAGGAACCTGGAAATATTTTGTAAGAATAATCTTTATGGCCGTCGTGGGAGCAGGAGTACGTGTTACTGTAAACGGAACGGTTATGGGTTCAAATTCTAGTCGGGGGAATTAATTATTTAATATTTTTTTAAGTAACAAGACAGAGCGCGACGTTGAAATCCGTCACTCAGCACGAAACGACTTGAAAACTCGGCGGAAAGTTGGAGACGGAGTATCTGTACACTACTTACTCTCTACTTACCCTGTTATATGCATAAAATTATACTTCTTGAAATAGACTTACAAAGGCATTTAGGAAATAGCTGCTTTTGCACTTGCGGTATCAAAACTTCACTTTTAAAATTTTAAATTCTGAATTTGAAACTAAAATATATTTACCTCGACAACCGTGAAAGGATGCCATTCTATCACAGAAACGTCCAGACACTGCATCAATACGTACTGTCCCATCCTGCATATAAACTTTGAAGGAGCGCTCAGAGTCAGACTTATAGTTCGACCCGCCATGTGACTTATCTGAAGTTTAAATATATTTTAAGTATAATAAAAAAATCTCTTTCGGAAAGCAAAACTGTATTAATAATAATTAATCATACAAAAATAATAGTATTCATTATAAATGACTACTTAAACTCTGGAATAAATTCATTTTTTAAAAAAAATAAAATCTAAATTTAACTACATAATCAAGACACAGGCATAAGCCTGACGTCGACCAACCACATACGGAAAAGAAATAATTAAAAATTGATGTTTCTCAAATTTAGAACTAACACTGGAAGCCATGTGCTCCTTTAAAAAATCTAACAGAATGTTTCAAAATAACTAAGTTAATTTTAAATAATTAGTTACTTCAGAGTTTGGTGGTTTTGTTAAAATCAATGTAAGTACATAGCTACTGTAAAATATACCGATATTGTCATTTAAATATAGCCAATTCCTTGTTTCATCTTAATATCTGGTATAAAATGATATTTTTTTATACGAAAATATATATTACTTACATATAAAATTAATATAGTACAAACATTCCTAACCGTTTAAGGATAAAAAGGATATTTTTGCGGACGCTACATAAGCGAATTATGCAGTGCAGTTTAATCGGCTAGTGGACTTAATCGCACAACGTTGATTCCCTTTCGTTCTACCGTATAATTGAAATGATATAAAGTTTTAATTTGTAGGATCAAGGCTTTTGCATGGTTAATTGTAAATTATTTTTATATATTATATTTATTTAATGGTATTGTTAAGTTGTAGAATTACAAATTAGTAGCAAAGTATGTTGACTGATATTTTTTTAAAAATGGGTTATATTATTAAAATAAATATTAATATAAAAAAAGTATTGATTCTTCTGAATTTTGATAAAATTTTGTATATATCATAGTCCAATTATTATGTCTATATATGCATCTTTTACCCTCTGAATGTCAATTGAAATTTAATTTTAGCCATTTTCCGAAATTAATCTAAACTAAATATACCCAAACTTACTAAATATAAACTTACTTTCACTATATGAGCTCTCGCAAGATTCCGTGTAAATATCCTCCAAAGAAGATCTATAAAGAAACAGCTTAAAGGGAAGATCATCCACAGCCAGGTCTAAAATTATAAAATATTTTTATTCAAATACCACCGTGGCATAGTTACATAAACGAGGGCTGTTAGTTCAAATACGTAGCTGGTAATTCACAAAAAAGTATTTTCCATTCTCCGAATCTAAAAAAAATATTAAAATTAACGATAAGTATAAGAAAAAATATTCCGTTATCGTATGAATTTAAAAGAAAACTATATTTATAAAGCTAGTTACTAGCTATTGATGCTAAACAATATTCAGTAACGGTATCTAGTAGCAGCATCGAAGAATTTACTTTGTTTACACTATACTAGACAGAGACTATAATTTTCCAGAAGGTTGAAATACAACGTTGTATACCAAAAATAAACAAGAATGAAAGAAATTATTCCAGATTTTCCAGAAGGAAATTGAACATGGGATATGCCTGAATTGAAACACACGCGATTCTTATATTCCAAATGTTACAATTACGAACGTTTAAGTATAATTTTAGTACACTTAGTTTTCTATACTTTAGTTAGATTTGTAAGTACCTAGGTCCACTAGTCTAGCATAATATTTTCCATTTTCAGTATTATGCTGTATCCCGTTATACCAGAATAGCCAGAGACAGGGAGAGACTAGGGACAGAAACTCCATTCTTAAGTTTCTGCCTCAATTTTGGTTGTTATTATATGACGGAGCACTTTGTTTGCAAAAACTGGGAACCAAAACTAAATAACAATCCTTCAATAAGGACCATGACCAAGACCGGGATGGTTGACGCTTGGTGAAGGAGGGCTACGTTCAGCAGTGGACAGTGGTTTGCAGTCAGACCGGCCTCAAAATAATTCATAGATAATAATCTCTATTAATTATAACTAGAGATGTACCTATAGCATCTTGTATACCACGCATGATGAACCTAAAACAATGGTCATTGTACACCAGATAATGTCAAACGTTCATGACATTGTGAGATTGATGGACAATACAATCAGTATCGATGGGTTAATCTAGGATTACTAGCTTAACTTACCTAAGAAGATATTTTAATACTATAGTAATACGTGTTGCCTAACAAGACTTACAATTAAATAGAGTAAGTAATTTCATTTATATAGAGCCTTCAAATAAAAGTAGGTATCTTAAATTTAACGTAACGTAACCTAAACCTTTTTTTTACTTAGAATTTTGATCTTTAATACGGAGAACTTTTTATCCAATCATACTATACAATTTAATTCAGCTTTATTCCGCCATAATATGAAAAGCAAAGATAATCTAGTGTCAAAACACTCATTTCTCAACTTTCCGCTAGAATTCCAGACACTAAAATTTGGGAGACGAATGTCAGCGCTGCATTTAAAAAAAAAGTATTAAATGAAGTGTCTTAAATGGAACGGTGTGTCTTAACACTGCGATCCCAGTTACATGACAGAAAACAGTCTGTACATGTGCTTATGCCTAATAAACTCCCATAAGTGTCAAATCAATTGTTAAATCGTAATTCATATGTTAAACTCGATATAAAGCATTTAACGGAGGTCACAAAATATAAATTTGGTAGGCGCGTCCATGATGGATCATAAATTCTTTTATGAATGCTCAGACAGTTGCCGAATGAAAGGCGGGGTATCAATGAGATTTACATAATATGGGGAAGTGATTATAAATTGTATATTCAGGCTCCGAGATTTTTTTTATTATTATTATGTTACAAGAGTACTGAGAAAGGTTTTTGTAGGTTCAAATGTCCACAGGAGTTTTATTTAAACAGACAAAAAACGGCGATGCGGTCCGTCACCCAATAGTTTCGCCATGCCTTACAATCAACGAAAAATGAACCAAACTATGCGTTAATAGTAAATAAATATTTCCGGTTACTTTAGTACACAAAATCGTAAAAATTGAATAAATACTAATAAAGTAAATTACTGTTTAAAAACAAAACATAAATCCTAAACAATGTAATCACAAAAAAAATATCAAAAGCAACCAAGAAGAAAATGGCAAAAGATACAATAAGTAATGGCCGCCATAAATTCAACTTTTGTATTGTGAATATGAAATATAAGCACTCAACACCAGGACTCTATTAGTACGAAGTGGTCCATCTAAAACAATCGCTCACGTAGCACTCAATTAAGTCGCACTTAAGTGCCTCCTGATGGAGCCTGTCTACGTTTAAATTCATTTAGAAATTCGTCATGTAAGTAAAACGCTAAGTCTTAGCTATTAGATTAATTAAATATTAAAAGCATTAATACTATATGTACTTATTCTGGAATAAATATTACTTAAGCTAATATTGTGATACCAGATTATGTTTCTGTGGACTGAAAACCATACTTAAGGAAAGCCAATACCAGAAACACACGCCGTGTCCCCTTTCCGCCCAAATTAGAAATATACAAATAAATAATCTATATTTATCAATTATAAATTTGAAGCTTAAAAAATATAAGAAATCTTTATATTAGTATGTGCATATTTTTGCTTCAACTAAATCTTTAAAAAATATAATAAAAAAGTCGTACCATAGATTGTATAGCAGCAAACTTTGGTAAACCAATTGTAACGTTTCGATCACTGTTATTCAATGCAGGTAAAAGATATATGTTTTCATTTAAAATTTCTGCTTTTAACACTCCACTGTAAAAGAAAATAAATTAGTCGGTACTTAACAATAATACTTCCAAAAAAATTTAGATATCGTCGGCTTACAGTGTAAAACTGCTAAATGCATCTTTTGTTTATTCACTATTCGGAACTGAAAACGAATATACGAATAGGCGATATAGGCGAATACAAATATTTTTTTTCTAAAATTTTTTTGTCTCCTGAGATTTACTTAACAGCATGTTTGCAGGTTCACACTTTAAACCGACGATATGTATCCATATATTTAATTATAATTACTATACCTTAAAGGATGAATCATCAGCAATATCATAAAAGGTAGATAAAGTTGATGCGTGTACCAGAATGCATTATACACCTTACGCCTTACGCTCCTCGTGGACGTTAATCCCATACTAATTACTATAAGTAGCATTGATACACCAGTGACGCCTGCCAAACTCATTAAAAGGAAGAAAGGACTCTGAAATCGTTATTAAATTAACCTTTCATTATATTTCTCAGAACATGTGAAATAATATTAGTTTGGACTTATTAATTAGGGCGAGGCAATAAATATCTTATTGTTCAATGAATGGAATTTGATCCCATAATTATTGTGTTAAATGTATAATACAAAATGTTTTGATTTCCTAAAACAAAATCACTGAATATAAAATATTTTTTTGAGACATTTTGGGAAATTATAAGTTGTAAAAAAAATATATATATTCGTAAGGACGCTTTTATGTACTATCGAGTAAATTGACACCTACCAAAATTATATATATTATGTACATATTAGCTGGCTAGCTATACCAAAAAATCGAAAAAATGAAACATATCTCAAAATGATATTCAGTAATATTCCAATATGCATGTATGAATAAGTATGGAAGTTAAAAGTTCCCACAATAAGCGGATACGGTCTGTTGTAACTTGTGGGAGTCCTATCAACTAGTATCAATTATTATTGATTGTGAGCAAATTTTTTGCATTGCCATCTCCCACATCATGCGGGATAGTAAACTTAAAATTATTACGATCTCCAGTTAGGATGAAGTTCAAATCCCATATTTCTCATTCCCATCAAATTCAAATATTTTAATTCAAAATAAAAAGTTACAAGATTCATTTTTTGGACGTCTAATAATTTACCACCAGCTCACTAAAGTTAGTGCCTCAGACCTGAGAAGAACCGGCGTAAGAAACTCAGCGGGACTCAATCTCTATATTGGTTAAAAATATATTTTAAGCAATATAGAGATTATGGTTTTTTATATTGTTTTCAGCTGTACGCTTTATTCCTTATAAAATATCCATTTTGGAGTTTTGTCCTGTAACGAGAACCAACACGCAACCCGTTATTCAATTTACATAGCCATCATAATAAAAACTGTTTATAGAACATTTTTAAGCAAACAACTTCTATAATATAATTAAAAAAAAAAACAATTAAAAAAAACCACAAAAACTTCACATTCCCAGACAATCCCGCAAGAGATAATAGAAATATCATTTATTTTTTAAACCCAGTTAATGGTACACTCAGCATAAAAGCTGGCGCGCGAGTGTCATAATGACGGAGTGCTACAATACACCACACCAGTATATGGAAAATAAAGTTTTACATTTATGTAACTCATATGTGATATGAAAGGCATTCAAAAGTGAGGCTCTGCTTCGTTAATGAAATAAAAGAGTCTGCAGGATACCGTCGCGTCAACGGCAGTCACACGTGAGTACGGTACAGTGGGTCACAAGTACGCGTCTCGAGCTTTAACGGTTCAGGGCGCGAGTGTTATATATACTGACTGACATATGCGTTACGAATATTTTTTTCTGTAATATTAAAAGAAATATATCTATGATTTTTAAAAATATATAACAATTTCAACTATGATCTTCACTTTAGTCTCAGTATCATTGTAATGTTATCTTTGGTTCTAAGCTCTTACATTCGAACTCATATTAATACTTGTTTTTTCACTCTATATCCCGCTGTATCCCCCGTATAAGCAGAGTAAACAGAGGGGAAAAAGGGAATTGAGTGGCGGAACTAAACGCCACGCTTTATTTAAAATTCAAAATATTATTTATTCGATTAGACTGTTATAAGCACTTTTGAATCGTCGAATATATGTTCATATAAGCAAAAAGCTATCACCGGTTCGGAACGCAGTTCTGCTGAGAGCCGGCAAAAAAAACTCTCTCTCTCTCTCTTATCTCGACATTGCGACGAAATGAAAATATTAAATATTTCATTTCCTCGAGTGGGAACCAACCCGCAACCTGTTGCCTTTACACTCACAAGCTTCTACCCCTGCGCCACGACTGGCCTCAATAATGAAATGAAATTGATAAAAGCCATTTAGATACTTATATACGAAAGCTTAATATAATACATTACAGTATTTTCAGCACATACATAACATAAATTTTACGTAAATTGGTAATATTTGCTGCTTATCACCGCTGTGCAGCGATGAATAAATTGTAATGGCCGTGCAATGTATGGCGTGAAATACAGACACCCATTAGCACTTATTCAATTATTTATTAAAGTAAACTCCTCCATTATGTTCATTTTAATGGCTGTTATGTTTATATAACATTTTATATGTGCTTTATTGTATTAAATATAAAATAAAATTTTCTTGGCCTGCTTGTCTTTAATTATATAAGTAATATTTTGAAACGCCATTCGCGCACTTTTCATTATAAGTAAAAATATAAAAATCCTTTACATAAATTTCAAATCCGTACTTCTAAGGTTCCCTAAGGTTCTTCTAAGGTTTATAGCAGTACGAATTATATACTAATTTAATGATACGATTTTTTTATATTATATCTTTTTTTTCTCTTTGTAACAATCGGCCAGCCAGGGGCTCTTTTCTGATACTTTTGAAACACCTGGAACGTTCGACAAGTGTTTGCCTGCCCTTGACTTGTCTCGCATTAATTTCACAACCCTCCGTCATTTCAGATATGAAATCAGTCTGCATCTTTGTATGCAAAAACTTTTTAAATATTTAAAAGGCGTTTAGCATAATTTTCCCTTTCTATATTTACCGTCTACTTCTAGTTTTGCAGACTTTGATAAAGCATTTCGTGGACACTACTTCATTTTTTTTTAAAGTTTTAGTTTGCTAATAAAGATTTTTATACACTCGAAATATGTACATAATATGTTATATAATATTATAAAATATAAATAACGTATTTCTAAATATTTCTATATTATTCTATTGTTAAAGAAAAAAATAGTAAACACTACTTTAAAACCTATAAGAGGTTTAACGGATTCTGTATCGTATTTTTCACAACTGTACACTTAGTTTGACAAGCTTTTAAAAACTTACCTCGTTCTTGTATCTTGCCAAGTTGATTTCCACTATATCTTCGTCGTATCTACGCGAAAAATTCCACAAGTTCACGAAATGTGATACGGAATGTATTACTAAAAACAAATACAAAAGTTTAGGGAAACCCTAAAGATAAGACGCACTAATGCCTCGCTAGTGATATTTAACACCAAGATTATCTAATAGGAAAACGTAACATTTTTTATAGGCAGTTTTAATATTTTTTTAACTTCACTCTGTATCCCATATGCAGCAGGGTACTTAGAGCATCTACTGGCAAGACACTCCGATCCCCACGCACCCTTGATTTTCAAGATTGCAATTCTTGATTTTAAAGAGCATAAATCTGTAAGTAAATCATATTTTCAGCTTTCTAATTCTGTCACCGATCTGGCCGTAGTTCGGATCAAGTATAAGATATTCGGATTTCGATAAGAAGTTCGTATAAGGGTATGTAAGTAAATGGATACTGATACATAGTGGTTATCGGTTTGACCCTTCAATAAACTCTCTGTTATGAACGGCGGTAAGAACCTAGGTGATATATCAATAAATCAAACGGAAAGAACTACGACCGTCTTGCTATTTAGGAAAATAGATGCTATGAAATGCTAAATTTAACACAAATTATTAAGTAATGGATAGCAAATAATGTTTTTTATTCGAATTTAAATACTAAATATGAATCAGTTTCAGTAGTTCATAAATTATTTACTCTGTGATTTATACGCTTGATATTCTTAATTTTATATGCTACAAGCACGCGAACGTGCAAACCAACATTGATCGACATCAGGCTCCATTTCATAAATTTAAATGAGCAAATATTTTTTATTTGTTTCCCTTTTAAATGTTTCTTTTTTTCAATTTGAGTTTGTGTTTTTTTTTCAATTCTAATTTGTATGGAAGTTGTCTACTACGTTGCAAAAGGACAAAACTTACAAGTGACTTAACTCGTTGCGTGTACACTACATATTGCAATTTTATTGAAACACTACATGTCATACAATAAAGTAGTAATCTCATAAAGTAAAGTAGACCTATAAACAATATGTACTTAAAGTATCGGCTTGCAACTTATTTGTATTTATGCATCTTGGTGAGTGCATTACTTTTAAATGTTTAAATTTCAACTTAACCTACAACTCCCACTCTAGACATCTCAACTTTTCTCAAGCAGAAAAAATAGAAAAAAAAGAATTGTTTTGCTTTCTGGGCTAATCGTGCGTTGATCTTACGCACTACGCTTGCAGTCTAGAAGTTAGAATGGTGTCGTAGTCATTAGCCTTTGTCTGAAGAACATAATGGCGCGCAAGGGGCGTTTAGGCGTATAAGCGATTTAAAACTCCTTTGTAAGTTAGAACTGTTGCTAATTTTAACCACTTCACCCGAATTAATAGTCCGTCTCAAGAGCGAGAGGGAAGGGAATCTTACGACAATACTATGAGAAAACTACGTAAATAATTGCTAAAAAGAGATTCTTATAGATGATTCCAAAAAATAAAATAAAATCAGCTTCATGCTGTATCCCACACACAGCAGGGTAGGCAGAGGGAACCTTATGTTGAAGCACTCTGTTCCCCACTTTCCGCCGAATTCTGGAGGCATTTCGTGTTGAGTGGTGAACTCAACGAAAAAAATAATTTAAATAAATATTTCATTATAGAAGATAATCATTTAAAAAAAAAGAATAATAAATAACAGCTAATACTAAGTTTAAAATTAATTAAAAATAAAATATGTGATACATACCACCAAATAAGAGGAGAGTTATGGCCACAGTCATATGGAAGCTTTTTGCACTTTCTAGCCAAAAGAAAAATAATCCTGGACATAGTTTGGATAGAATTCTATAGAGCAATTGGTTTAGTTTTTTACATAACGGAAGTAGGACTAGAGCACAACAGAGGTTGAGGACCGTTGCTGTGCCGCGAGACACGCATAGTCCTAACTGCAAAATTTAAAAAAATATATAAATATTGTTAACATATTTTTCTAGCTTCGCGCTGTATTCCGCACGTAGCAGAATAGGCTGAGGGAACCTGGGAACCTAGTGTTAATATACGCCGTTTTCATTAACACTTCCGTTCTCCACTTTCCGCCGAATTCTAAAGGTATTGCGTATTGAGTGGCGGAATTCAAAGCCGTGATTTGCGTTGTTACCAGAACGAGGAAATAAAAATATTTAATACTTAATTTACTCTAGTTGAAATCGAACCCACAATCACAATTTTTTGAAATTTAAAGAAAGATAACAAATATAGATTTTATAATAAAAACTCACCCCTAACATTCGCCTTAAATAGAAGAATTGGCGGCCGTTTAAATAAAATGTAAATGATTTGTAAAAAAGATAAATAACTAATGAGATCCATAGTACCTGAAACATGAAAGTATATTAACAATATATATTTTAATTGAAAACAATATAGTGATAGATTCATTATGAAAATAACATTTATGAACTAATAACGATTGTTTTATAAATAGACAATCCAAAGCTGAATTATGCTTAACTTTCTTAGCTTAATGATTATTTATTATGGGAACCTGTATGGGAAAATTAATTTAAAAAAATATTTCTATTATTAGAGGCCCTCGTAGCACAGCTACAGAGTGTGTGTGTACGCTGGGAGGCGACAGTTGTGTGTTCGTTCTCAATCGGTGGTATCAATTATTTCCATTTCCTCACTGTGGTAAGAAGACAAAGCTTAGCATTGAGTTCTGCAATAGCTCGAAAATTTTGAGGAAAGTGTGAAACGGAGTGTATTAAAACTGGATTCCTTATGCCTCTCCCACTTTACTATATCCATAAAATTTTAATAATTTATTGGTAGTTACTTATAATTATTTCTAAACCTAATTATTTTCCTTAACTAATTACAATTACAATTTGTGAAATCAGTTATACAGATTGTGCTTTTTCTTTTCTGTTACTTTTATTTGATACGTGAGCAATATTCGTATTTACTACTAATGATTTAATAATAACTAATAAGGAATCTGATATACAATAATACGTTTCGACGTCATTATGACTAAATTTGTTTATAGCTAAATGCCAACACTATTACTGGGACATCCGACAAAATGCTTGGCTTGTGACTCACATTCTTGCAAATCATTTTATAAAGCCGTCACCGGCCGCGTTAGTTTGCAAGTTTAAAAATTAAAATAAAATTCACTTAGCAGCGATTTTGCGATTAATTGTTTAACATTACAAGATAACACAGAAGTATTTTAAGAAGTAGTCTGGGAAATAAAATTTTATTTGTTTTAAGCAGTTTATTTACATAATCTATATATATAAAAGGACTTGTCCTCACTGACTGAGGTAAGACGCACGCACAGCCGTAACCGCTGTGCGTAGAAACATGAAATTTGGACAGATGTTTACTTTCATAATCTGGACATCCACTAAGAAGGGATTTTGAAAAAGTTTAACCCTAAAGGGGTAAAATAGGGGTTCAAAGATTGTATGGAAAAAAATTAAATCGGCACCGATTTTTATAAAATTTGAAATTTAGATTTTTAAAAGTATTTCATTGAACACGTATTTCATCGTTTTCTAGAATTCTCCCTATAAGGGTACAAATAAGGGGTTGAAAGTTTGTATGGAGAAATCTTTAAATCGCAACCGATTTTTATAAAATTTGAAATTTAGACTCTTAAAAATATTAAATCGAACACATGTTTCATGGGTTATTAGAATTCACCCTTAAATACGCAAGCGAAGCTGCGCGCGTCCGCTAGTTATAGTATATATTGTAATTAGTTCAGCTTTCAACTAAGCATTAGTTTAGAATATATGGAAAACTAAATAGGAGTACATTGCTTGGACCGTTGTTTATTTACTTCGGGTGTAGGTAAATTATGTAAGGTGTCAGATTTAGAACAGCGTAAAGCAGAACATTTTGCACTCCTTTAGAGAACATTATGCCGATGTAAATTTATAGTTCCTGTGACGCTGTTTAAAAGTCCTGACCTGACTGTCAGGCATAGATAGTGGGTTCGATTCTCATTAGAATAATATCCAAAAAATATTTTCTTTTTCCCAGTCTGTAAGTTTAGTAGGTCAGTGCGCTTGGACGGTTCAAATATCGCTACATTAAAAAATATATATGGTTTTTAAGAAAAAAACATCTTTCCTGAATGTGGAATTATACTTCAAAAATGTATCAATTATTCTGTGTATATATTCCGCAAAAAAAAACTATATTCAAAAAAAAAATTGTAAACGAGATATTTACTTCTCATTTCCACACAATTGAAATGATGAAAAAGACAAGGACATACATAATTCAACACTACACCATTGGTCAAAAGAAGTAAGCTGCATTTCCTGACGTAGACAAAACACGTAGGACGAACCAGTTTCTTAAAGACAGTTTTCATTTAGATATCAAATGTCAAAAAGGACACAAGTCCTAGCAAACGCTACGACATGCGTCGGAAGTTTAACTGGCACAGCTAGCCACTTCAGTGCAGACGCTATTCAAATCTTATGCGTAACGACAGCCGCCTATACAACGCTTTGACAGCCCACCTCCATTGAACATCAGAATGGAACCGATGACAGCCAGCCAGGAGTGTGGTCTCGCATTAATTAATACATGTCGAAGTCATTATCAAATTTCGATTAGGATCTGTGCGTGACGCAGCTTCCGTGCGTTTGATCTTATAGTAATCGTACTCTCTGTTAAATTATTTATCTGAACATTATTGGCAATAACAATGATTAATAATAACGAAGGACGCTTAACGAAGATATAAACTGAAATATCATTCAGGAAATGTTTTTTTAAAAAAAACTTTCCCCATATTTTATTAGCTTAATATAGAATAGAGCGGAGTGGAGATCCACCATGTAACTTCCAAATTGTTAAGTGGAAAACGGTTACATATCACTTATTCTCTTTTCTAATATTTCGGCGGAAAATAAAATAATTTTCCGCCGAAATATTAGAAAATCAATTTATTTGCATCGAATTCAAGAAAATTCCAAAATAGAATAAAAAAATACACAACATTATATATGAACTTCTGATGTACAATGATAACGAGAGTCGTATATAGGTAACGGATGAAATGATTGCCAATTAGCTCAGTAATCAAATAGTATTCAAGAGGCAGTGTACTTTTCAATACCGTTTCAATTACACGTTTTGTCTTATGGATTTAACTATAATTAAGTTATTTCTAATGTACTATGTATAAGTCTAATCTTATTTATTCGTGCTTTTTTCTAATAATACTAATTATAAGATTTGATGTCATTAGATAAATAGAGAATAGAATACAATCGAAAAAACTTTATTGACACAAAACTACAGGTGACAGAAAAAAAAGAAACAATATATGCATATAAAATGTATGCAAGGGCGGCCTTATTGCTTCAAGCAATCTCTTCAAGAGATCTCTTTCTTCTCGTCTCTTCTTTCTTCTCTCTATCAAGAGATTGCTTTAATATAATATTGATGATTGAGTGATATTATTAGATTTAAATTTTAATAGGTGCGGGTATTTAACTAGCTTTTTATTTTTAGCTAGCTCTTTAGGGTTCCGTACCTTTTAAGGAAAAAAAGAATGCTTATAAAATCACTTTGTTGTCCATCTGTCTGCCTGTCAAGAGACTTTATTGATTGTAATTATATGATTATAATTAAGTACATAAATCAAAAATACATTTACAGTGTGTATAGTACCAAAAAATTCCCTAACAAATTTAAAAAAAAGTTTACACAAACATATTTGTTCAAAACAAAAGTCCAGACCCCCCCGAAGAAGATATATTTAGATACGCCCCTATCTAAATATTAATTTAAAGAACATTTATTTTAAAAATAATAATAATATATGTTTTTTAACGACACGAACACGTTGACTTCGCAGATTTACGTTAACAATAGTGTCCTACTAAAATATAGAGATATGTTATCGTCTAATATTCATCCGCTAATTAATTATTCAAGTAACTTACACTGTTACCTGCGTAAATATTTGCTTTGGGCTTACGTAAAGCATGTATATCCAATTATAATTATTTTAACAAAGCAATACATCATAGTGATAATGATAATAATGATAAATTGTACTCGTATTAGTCCTCGACTTTAGGATATACCTACAGACCTGCAGTCCTGCGCTTTTTTATAGAAATATTAAAATATTTTAAAACTTAGGTGGATTATCCCTTAACCTTTATTTCACAAGGCAACCTAGAAGTTCCTCTGGTTCCTTTTGTAAAGAATGCAATAAAAGTGATTCACGATTTGCGATTAGCGCTGAGGCTGGTAGCGTTAACCGCGCTTAAGATACATCGCTGCATTTTAGTAAAATGAATATTCAGATTTGCTGAACATGACGTAATGTATTTGTAATTTATATAACTATTGTCGGTTAGTACACAGTTGACATCATCAAATATTTCTTGGAAAGGCAGCAAGGAGCGTGCAAAATTTGTTATATTATAAGGATATTTAAAAATAAAAATCTAAAACACTTAACTTTCTTTTTTTACTCAAAAAAGTGTAGAAGTGTGTAAAGTGTAATTTTAAGAGTGAGCAAAAAAAAAACAAGTAAAGTCTTTCTTTTGTTTGTACGGCCTAAAAAGTAAAATTGGTGCGCTTCTACTCCTTCAGTGAAACAATTTAAGCCTTTCAGGTCACGGCAAACAAGTTTTTTTTGAAGGTATACGAAATGTTAGAAAATTTTCTAAACTACTTTTTGGTTTTTTTTATAATGTACCTAATAAAATGTTAAATGAAATATTAAATTCAAACAGTATAACCGTTAAAAGTACTCACCAAATAGATGCGTCTCCTTAAAAATGCACATAAGCCACATATGTAACGCGACATATTATTAAATATATAAAATAAATACATTAATTATAAGACATATCCATTGAAATAAAATATTCAAGTCATTTTAAAAATCTTATACTTCATATATTCATTATTAGAAATTTTGCCGCCTTTTTTATATTTTTTTTTATTCACGACAAAATTTTGAAGTAAGACAAACTTCCATTCCACCCATAGCGTGTGTGAGCGAGTGTGGTGTGCGACTGCCGCTGCCCGCTGTGCCGCGTCCGAGTGCGGGAGAAATAAGCCGAGATTTGACAGGTCATCGCTTCACTCCCTGCTATAGTCCAGCTGTTTACTGAGAGCTGAAAAACCTGTTCCACAACTCCCTGTAGGGCTATGTAAATCAAATACACATTCATTTATTATTTTTACGCTTCTATAGTATTATAGTAGTAAATATAATTAAGTTAATTTTAAATGTACTAGCCGTTATTTGTTAAAATTAGATAAAACTGTAACATATACAATTTGTCAACTTTTTCCTAAAAAAAGTTTTTTCAACTAAAGTTTTTACAAACAACAAAGCAAAAAATTATTTTTCTTTTACCATTTCATTACAATCTTCCTATAGTAAAAATGATTCATGATTATTTTATAGAAGTCACTACAATCTATTTATATAACATTGTATGCTATATTTACATTACTGTTGTAGCAATAGTGTGGGCCGCTGTTTACGAGAACTTCAATGATTTCTGAAAAGCTTAATTTCTAGAATGATTATCTATCCTCATTGTTGTTTAAACGATAAAAAAAAATTGGTCTATTTTTCTTTGTAAGTAGTTATAGGTGCAATAAATTTTGCAAGAGTATCGCAATAGGCTCAAGGTAAACTTACAATGTCTAAATTATTTAAAAAGATAAGCAAATAAAAATGTATATACCATGATATCTGCAAACTTGAATTAAACTAGCATAGCAACTTCTATGTCTGCAAAAAAATCAATTTATAATATAAATTTAGAGTAAACAAATCTAACGTATAATAACAAACTCGAAAAATATAAGCCTATCAAAAATATATTAAACTGAGATCCCAGGGGTTTAGGTCAATTTAGGAAAGCCTAAATTTTGAGGATTATTGTATGTAGTAATATGTACTTAAGACGATATGCGTACTTACTACTTACTAATTAGAGTGAATGTGGGGCCCTTTCAGAGGTAGCGTCACCCAAAGGTACATAAAATCCACGCTCACCTACGTTAAAGTAGAATGACTTTACATGAGCCTTTACTCCCGCCAGTCATCCTAAAAGTTGTTTAAAATTAAAGCAAATAAATACCCTGGCTGTAGTTTATGGGATAAAGTATGAGAATCCCCTGGCCCTAGTTGATAGGAAACGACGAGGCAAAAGAAATGTGAAAGGACAGTAGCGTTTATCGCTCTCTCTGACTATTCCTCTAAGGTAAAAAAAGATGACAAAATCAAAATCTTTTTATTGTTTATTAGCTTTTTCATCAATTTAAAGAATTTTTACATTTTGTAATATAATACTCAGGATTTTGAGTCAATTAACGTATCCGCTGTCCCACTGAGATTTTTAGTAAAAGCATTATTGTTTCAGTCTACGCCAGTTTTCCAGGATAGTCGTGATGCGGGCAGAAGCTGTTACGACTGCTATCACGACCTGTTGTGGGTTCGATTCGAGGAAACGAAATATTCAACATTTTTATTTCCTGGCTCTCGTAAAGCGCGCCGTTAAATTTTAACACTCGACACGCAATGTCTCCAGAATTCGCCGGTAACTGTAGAATAGAATATGAGAGAATTAACACGAAGTTTCCAGGTTCTCTCTGCCTATGCCTATGCCTGCCTATACGGGTAGTATAGGTAGGCAGCCATAGGAATAGGCAGAGTGGTGATAAAACTTTAAACTTTTGTTTCGTAAATATGTTAAAGAGCGATTACACTTTTTTTACTATTTTATTAAAGTGTAGACTATAGATCATCTGGTTTTATTCTACATCATTCATATTAGATTTATAATAGTCTGAGATTTAATAATAAATATTGATAGCGTATAAGTGTAAAAGTGGGTAGATTTAGGTGAAAAAAAGACCATAAAGCAGTGGAATTGTGTCCAACGGACGCCCTGATTGCATGGTATCTAGTGTGTAGTGTTGTTATTAAGTGATACTTATTGTAATTATGTGGAACCTCTATCCGAGCACGTTAAAAACATATCAACGGTATGTATTTTTATCGTGTTTATTTTAAAAACCTTTACCACTTCCGTTTTATAACAATATATAGTTTATGATAAAGACAGAGACGAAAGACATGCATTTTAAATTTAAATACACTAAAATTCATCATAATCCTATCGAGAGAGAAATTTAAATCATAATTAGAATATTATTCGTCGAAATGAAATATCATCTCATTTTATTTTATTTAAGCTATTTAAATAAAATAAGAAAATAAATAAAATTCTAGGAAACTAGAACCAAGACCACCACCCACCCTGGTGATTGAATGTGGTTTATTTTATTAAAATAATTTATCTTATCTCTTAAAATTACGCACTGTAGTTATGTACGCTACAGTAAAATGTATATTTTATAAAAAACAACAAAGCAATTACTAAACGAAGACCAAAAACAAAGTCAAAGTCACTCTTATGTCAAATCATAAATAACGTTTATTTGCCTTGAATTGTTGTTTACAATGCGCTTAACACTGTTTAATAAAGTAAATCAATGAAATCTGTCTTTTACTAATTACTTTTTATATATTTATAGCTCTTTAATACTTTTTAATAAGTAATAGTAGTATAATGGATCCTCCGTCGCCATGGAAAACACCAAATCAAGTAATGCAACTTCACAAGTTAAAAAAGCGCAAAAAAGCCCTCCAGGTAAATTAAATAATTATGAAAAGCATAAAATATATTTATATTTTTTTATTTTACGTCAATTTATTTCAATAATGCAAATAAAAGTATGACAGCTTTTAAAGTACACCTAAAAAATAGTGGTGTTTTATAATCATGTTACTTCAGATAATCACTACAGATTTTTTCAGGAGAGAATGCGACAACCTTCCACTTCAATAACCGAAGAAATTTCTAGTCAGAAACCTACTATTGACCTTAATTTTTCAAGAATTCTTAATGGTGACAAGAGAAAAAATCCATTTTCAAAGTATTTTATTACATATATTTTATAGACTTTATAAATAGTAATAGTTACTAACATATATTATAATATTTTAAAATTATATTTTGTCAGCATCAACATTTATTTTAATTGTTTTGTTTTTAGAAATAATGAAGAACAAAATAAAAAAATTAAACTTCAAGAGAGTCCACAGTTGGATGAATCAAATGACAAAACATTATTTGCATTATTGAAAATGCCTTCAAAAATAATTGAGAAACCTGCCCAGGAAGTGGATACAGAAAAACTGTCAACATTTTCTAATTTATTACAAAAATTTACAGCAGACCATACAGTAGAAACTGTAAGTATTGATGATAATAAAAAGTACATTTCATTTTAATAGAGACCATTGTAGCACACTGGGACAGTATCTAACTGTTTGTTGTGGGTACTCATGGAATAAATATTTTTTTCCTCGCCCAGTCATTACAAAGTGCGGGATTGAATTCTGCATATCAACATGCAATCTCTTAAATTTGGGCAGAAATTAAAGAATAGAGTCTAAACACTGTGTTCTCTCTTATTACCCTGCTGTGTATGATAAAGCATAGACTAACTAGATCAAAGTATATACTTAGAATAATAGTAGCATATTATGAAAAGTAAAAAATATATATAATACCCAACTTAAATAAAATATTGAATATTAAAATAAACACTAATAGTTCTGATTCAGAATAATAAACAAACTTAAATAAAGACTTAAAAGTATAAATATAAAATCAAAGTCATGGTAAGAACAACATAATAATATATAATGTTCTTACCATGACTTTGATTTTAAAAATAATGAAAAAGACCAACAATATTAGCTTACTTGCTTCTTTCAGCAAATAATAGAAAAGAAATCTAAACACCTCACAATAGACTGGGCTCTTAAAACAAAATTACGGTTAATGTCTACAAAACCATTCCCTTGGTCCTCCAAGTTAAAAGCCAGTGAAGAAGCTTCAGGCATTACTGCGTAAGTTATTGTTTGGGTATATTGTAAGACTACTCTTTAATACTCATAACTAAGAAAAGTGGAGATCTAGAGTAATATAAACCTCAAGTTCTCTTAGTTGTAAACTTTAATTAATCTACAGAGGCCAATGTAACAGTGGTCAGACTGTAATTACAACAGATGTTGGCTTGACCCACTCTGAAGATTAAATTATTTTCATTTCTACACTCTTAAGCATTTTGTTAAGTTCCACCAATCAATACAGAATGTCTCAAAAATTGGGTGGAAAATGGAAAATATAGTCTCGTAACATTTGTATCCCCCTGCGTCCACTGCTATATGCAGGATAGCATAATATAAAAAAAGTACTATATATTAATATTTATTAAAAAGTAAACAGTAATACTCCCTATATATCATTAAACTACACTACTACACTACACTACTTTTAAAGTTGGGTGAGGTGGGTAGTGTGGGCAGACACTTGTGTTCATCTCATGTAACTTTGGATCACCTTGGGTGACTTCCACTTTTAAGCCCGAATCAAATGTGAACATGACTGAGCTACTACTACTCGCAAGGGTGCAAGAGTGTGTGGTCACATCCTTTGCACTGCAATCAACTTCGCCAAGCGTAGTGGGCGCTTAACTATTAAATGTAATAATTGTATATATAATATTATATTTATTTGAATATTTCATTTTTATTGCTGACATTAAAAGGAGAGTAATATAAAAGGTTAGTTTGTAATTATATGCATTAGCAATAAATTATATATTTTTTTCCCTATTTTGGGTGGAAATAAATATAAGTTATTTATAAACATAGACTAGCTATATAATCTGGATAATTATGGTTTACGATCATGTGTATATATTAGAAAACATTTTCACAATTTTATTATAAAACAAGTAACCATTTTTTCAGGTATGTTTAGTACACTCGACACTTTTTCCTTGTCAATTCTGGATAGGTTTACGCGGGCACATGCCCATCTGGTTTGCCTATACTGGCATGATTATTATTTCTTGTGCAAGTATATCGCCATCCAATATGCAAAGTATTGACTTCAGACCGAAAATGGTGGAAGATTGAGGTGGAATGGTGGAGATGGAAAATGGAACCCCTTACCCTTTATTTCCTCTGCCTACTCAGGTGTATTAAGAAAAGCGTAAACTAGATTTTTTGGTTTTCAGTTTCGTCCGTTGTCTTGACACTTCTTCTACGTCAACCCTGGACACGTCTCCCCGAGCTCGTTTTCATCAAGTTTGTCTATACTGGCAACACCCGCATTTGCCCTGGATTAACTTATTTCCAAGGTCTTCTGGCAAAGTAGCGGCAACAAATTTTATGGCAACTAATGAAGAAGTCAAACAAGCGTTATTTACAGAATGGACTGAAAGCTTTAGATCTTTATTTCAGGCAAGTTGTTTTTTTATTTATTTATTTTATTATCATAACCTTGATGTAATCTTACCGGGTGAATATTTTTAAAAATATATTTGTGTTTAAAAATATATAAACAATCAAAAAAAAAATGTTTCTTCTAAACGATCCTTACTCTAAAACGATCAAAAAATGTATACATGGCTGTCTATTTATTACTTATAATATGTACCGTAAAGCAGAATCATTTACCGGACTTTGCCTATAGAATTTTTTTGCTTTTTGAATTCATTAACAATCATATTTACCTATAATAAAAATAAAATACAAAAAGACTTCATCCACGAATTCTTCAAGATTAGCAAACACTAAACTTGGATCATCATTTTAAAAATCTAATAATTGCTCCTGTACTAAATTCCTAAACTATTTCAATAAAAAATATATAAAATATGAATGTTTTATTAACAATAAAATTACATAATATCATACTCCTCTTTAGCTGCTACGTGCCCTCCACTGCCCGTATTTCTACGTGTGCGCGAACACGTTTACGTGCGTGTTCCACGCGGCCGGCATTTGCGGGCCAGAGCCTAGCGCGTTTATTGCCCCCACTACGAGCGGGTTTCGTAACGCTTTGCGACAGGAGGGTGAGAATTCACATTACTATTTTACTTAAAATACTATATATTTATAAAGATATCTTCAAAGTTTTTTACTTAGCTACCATAATATTTTATAAATAAGCCTTATAAGAAGGTATACAACAGTTATGAACTTTGACTTTAAACCAAAATAAACTACCTATTACTACACTATAACTTTTCCCTATTGATCTAAATTCACTTATATTTAAAAACTTTATCAATCAATCATATTCCAGTATAAAAATATTATCTAAAATTACACTTCTAATTTAGACGTGGAATTCACAATGCCACTGCGACCAGACATTAAAAAGAAATTAAACAATTCTGACGAAGACAGAAAGAACACTTCCTTTGACAGTTGTTACGACACAATGGATGACATGAAGGGGCAAAACTGTTCTGGTGATGAAGATGATCCTGATCAGATTCTATCGCAAATGGGCTTGGGTGATGAGGAAATAAAGAAAATCAGTAATGCTCAGGTATGTGGTAATTATTTTAGAAGGTACATATTGGTATGATCGTTGTGGGTTTTTTAGGACAATGTTCTATTAGTAATAGAGTGACTGAAACCAAACTTTTAGCTCGAATCCTCGGCTGGGGCGGTTTAGGCCGTATCTGAATGACATGTTATAATTAGTTAAAATATGACGTAATTTGGGGGATCCCCCTTTGAACGGCACAATAAACACATAAATCAAATACATGAACAAAATATTTCATTTGGCCAAAACAGAAACAACATACCGCTTTGCCTACTGTGCTATTTGCGGGATACAGCGTAAAGATAATTATTAAAGTTTCTTATTGGTTGTTCTCAATAGAAATACCTTCCGAACTAGTGGTAGCTTCCTGAAAATGCATGATTTGTGTGAAAGGAGTGTATGCAGAAAGAAAATTAGTATTAACAAACTCCGCTCCACAGTCACAAACTGGGTAGTTTTCAGAGATATTGTGTGTTAAGGTTGCCCTAATGAGATGAGTAATATCCTAATGTCGGTCAGGCTCGCGTGCAAGCAGCGTCGGAGAGCAGCGTGGACAACGCGGCCGAGTCTCTGGTTGCTGTGACGGGCTCGGACGCACAGGCGCTCTTCAACTTTCTGCTGAACTGCCGCTCGGCGGTGAGCGCGGCCGGGCCCTGCGCCGCCGTGCCGCCCACGCTGCTCGCGCCCACTGCCTTCGCGGGAGGCACGCTGCACGCGCTCAAGGTACACACGCGCGCACCCATGCACAGACACGCACACACGCGCGTACGCACACGCACATATACATACATATATACACGCACATACTGTACAATACACATTATAGCGATTCAGAACGCACAAAATCAATTTCTACATGTGTTGTACGTACTTTACAATATGCACAGTACATGTGTATTACGTAATATCACAGTAGTGTATTACATTCTACGTTCACTTTCTAAAAAAAGTTAAAATCACAATAAACATTCAGATTACACATAATGATCAATTTTAATTAAATCTAACAATAAACTCCTCCAAAACAGATGCGTGAAAACATAATCCACGCGGAAAGCAACAAGTACTACTCGATAGAGCTCCGCGGACCAATCCTCCCGACGGCCGTACACGCGGTGGCGGACGCGCTGCGGACCAATGCGACGCCCTCGCAGTATAGCGCCACGTTTGCTAATCACGCACCCACTTTGGCATTTACTTGGGCAGCGAAGAAACTCGCTCAAGGTTAGTTAATATTTTCTTTTTTAGTTTCACACTGTATCCCGCATATAGCAGTGTAGGTAAAGAGAACGTAGTTTTTTTCTTTTTGTACTCCATTGTTCTTTTTCCGCCTGAACGCCGAAACTTGACAAGGGACGAGGAAGAGAAATATTACAAGCTTTTATTATGTTTATTTTTCTCTGTATTTAGTGATTAATGATTAAATCGAAAATGTATAATAAATCGCTAATTTAATGAATATGATCTATGTATTTATATACAGAGTAATTACCTACAATTTGTATGGAATATTATATCTGTCTTATTGTTTTATCAAATCTCCACATACAAGAGTCATAACTTTCTCAATTCAAATTCTTTATCATAAGGGCTACTATTCTAGAATAGCTAGTTCTAATTTAAAAAAAAAATAGCGCGTTAAGATTAATAGCAGCTAGGATTGATAAGGTTAATAAAAGAAAACATCATTTTAATACATTGTTATATTAATTATTTATTTATATTACAAGATTTTTTTATTTATATTGTTACAGAGGAATTATCAAAAGAAAAAGAAGCAAATGATTTCGGGCAGGCATTCAACAAAGAAAATTTATCAGATTGTG
This sequence comes from Heliconius nattereri, assembly GCA_013403645.1. NCBI lineage: Eukaryota > Metazoa > Arthropoda > Insecta > Lepidoptera > Nymphalidae > Heliconius > Heliconius nattereri. The sequence continues at coordinate 8,743,795 of JAAIXI010000237.1, forward strand.
GCATTAGTAAAAATGTTTTGGATTTATTCTGTTCCAATGAACCTGATATTGTACAGTCCTTGGACAGCGTCAAATACAACTCAGAAGATGATACTTTTTCTTGGTGACATTTGATTATTTTTATTTAGTAGACTTTACTTTGCTACTTTGCTTTATTGCATTTGGCTAAAATAGTTATACAAAATATATTGACTACCATTACAATAATTGAATCCAATTAAAAATGTTATGTATTACAATTCCAAAGACAAATCAATCGTGAAATATTCGTAATCTGTTATTTGGTTTGAAAATAAAACAATTGTTTTTACGTAATTGTATGATTTATTCAATTTCATTTTTGGTAAATTAAAAATAAAGATTTCATATGTCCACAATCACTTACGCGATAAAACAAGATTCATACAGATCAGGATGAAATAAATAATATTGTGAGAGTTCTGCTCTAGTATGACGTAATATTATGTTTACCTAACATAACCGCACTAACCACTAATTTTATCACTTCAAACCCAAGGTGGAACAGGAATCTTAGAAAGCTTATACCTAAATTATTCTTCTAAGTGCGATGCGGAAACTGAAACAAAGTAAATTAATTAGTTATTAGTAGGAATGCAGAAATCAATTATCTACATAAAACCGAAAAGGAGATATAATGTTATATTATGGTGTTTAAAATTTATTTTATGATACAGGTAAAAATTAATGTTGTAGATTATATTTATATAGCAATGCTAGATGAGCAATGGCGTAATCGTTTTGTGCAGTGAATAGATCATATATTTCTCCGCTGGTGTTTAAGCGTTCAATGTTCAAATAAACAATTTCATGGAGGGTAATCTACTAATAGATATCCAGAGAAAAAAATTTAACATCGATATATTTCGCACAATAAAATAAGCATGTAAATTAAAACTTTAAGTTTGGGTTTGTGTGGGGACTTTTTTTATAAGTTTAAGTAGTGACAGAATTTATAAAATAAAGATTATAATCTACCTGCATACTTGTCCATGTACTGACGACATTTAATTATCCTCTTGTTTATGATTTCTGAAACAAATATTTAAACATAAGTTTATAAAAGTAAAAAAAATATTTACTCGTCGACTTTTAATTTAAAAAAACAGATCCCTGCAGATTTATGCGATGGGATCTCAACCTACTAGGGGTTCCACCTGCCTATGTTTGTAATAAAACTGAAACAAAACGTACATTAGAAGAGGGCGTGGCGGGCTGTCCGGGCACGGAGTACTGCGGGCGGAAGTTGGTGAAGTTGGCGGCGGCGGCGGCGGGCGAGAAGCCCGGCAGCGCGCCGCTCGCGCCGAACCCGGCCGGGTACTGCGCCATTTGTGCTACAAATATCATTTTAATTTGTTTAAAAATTAGAAAAACTGCAACCATTATGTTTGGTTTGTATTTAAAACAAATCACCAAGTTGGACTTGTAGTCTAGACGGTCTAGTGTCATTTAAAGCATAGTAGTGTGACCTGAGTGCATATATGCTTTTAATATAGTATAAATACAGTTCGCAGCACTAATTGTTAGAACATTGAGTGCTGCATAAACATAATAATAAGGGAATTAGAGAAATTAAATTTTGCTTAACAACTGATTATAAGACCTTCTCAGCACAATCTGCCTTGCGAGTCGGTATCGGTACAGAAGACTACTGATATTTTTATATAATAACTTTACAATTTAATTGTTCTCATAACGGTCTATCAAACACAAAATAATATAAAAACATTAAAATGAATCAGTTACCCGACGGTACAGGGTTCCCGGCGGTAGCGGCGAGGCGCGACAGTATGGACCGCTCGGACATCTGCAGGCGCTGCGCCACGGGCGGGATGCGCGCCAGCGTGGCCGGCAGCCGCGACACGTCCGACTTCATGTCCGACAGCAGCTCCTCCAGCTGGTTCAGCACCTGGGAGCGAATGACGACAATTATAATACGTTTTAATAATTGGTCATCATTTATAACTTTCTAAGTTTTGATTTGATATATATCTGAAATTTGCTGTTTTCTATCATAACTCTTGAATAAAATTTATTAATACACCACTGACGGTATGTGTAACACTAAAATCGACCGTACAAATCGCTCCACAAGTCATTCCAGTCCATAGATACTGCAATCTCAACTATTTCGACACTCTTGCCATGCCCACTTGTAGATTGATTTTAGGATTCTTTTTTACTTTTAATTATTAGTATCTTGCAACCGTCTATAGCTAATTCAACAATTAGCGACCCACCTTGTGCAATACCGCATTAGCGGGCTTGTTGCCGGCCAGCGACTCCTTGCTGAGGTGCTGGTGCGACTCGGCGAGGCACTCCACCTCCGCGAAGCGCGCGTTCAGCGACATGGCGGGGTGGTTAGGGTCCTGCGTCAAGTTCAGGTACGCCGCGCGCCTCAGCTGCTCCTCGATCACCAGCGCTTGTTCCAACAACTGTCAATGACATCTAGATTATTTTATATGTTTTATATAACGAAACGCTTGCCCTCCTAGCGCAATGGCTGATTGTAAAGGCAATAGTTTTGAATTCTCGTTTTGATTAGACAAATTACGACGCTGATATTCGCCATTCCGTGCAATATCTCGAAAATAAAAATTTACACAAGGTTCTCTCTGTCTACCCCTTCTTATGTGAGATAAGTCGTGACGGTAAAAAAAATATTGAAACAAAAAGCAGGAAATTGATATAAATAAAAAAAAATACCTTAAACCGCCTCGCCAAGAATTTGTTCTTGATCTCGAGGAAGTTGCCCTTGCCGACGTCCATCTTGAAGGGTTCATTAATGATGGCGAATCGCAGGTCGTTCTGAATGTCCTGCCAGCGGCCATAGCCGTGCGTGACGATACCGGCCAGAAGCCAATAGTCGTGGCGGCGGTGCCAGATCTCGTACTCGCGGCCCGGTGCCGCCGCGCGCTCCTCGTTCAGCCATAGCGTGTGCAGCTCCGTGAATCCGCCGTCCGCGATGTTGAACATGAACTTGCGGCGCTCCACCTTCAACTCCTCCTCCTCCTTCACCAGAACCACGTCGTCGTCGTCCTCATCCTTCTTCTCCTCTTTTGGCTCCTTAGACTTGTCGGAGCCCTCTGACTCGGCCTTATCGCTCTTTGCATCTTCCTTTTTATCGTCATCTTTGGCCTCTTCTTTAATTTTGTCATCTTTGTCGTCGTCTTTCTTCTCTGACTTGTCGTCCTCCTTGGACTCCTCGTCCACCGACATTCGTCGTTCGTCTTTGACTTCCTCTTTGATATCTTTTGTTAAGTCCTTGTCATCCTTATCTTTTTCTTCTTTAATGTCGCTGGTGTCCATCGGTTCTTCTTTGTCCTTGGTGTCTTTGGAGTCAGATTTCTCATCTTTAGTTTCTTCTTTATCATCTTTCTCGGAGCCGCCGGGTGTAGGCGCCTGTCCTGAGGCCTGTGTGAGTTGTGTGGGCGCGGGAGAGGGCGCGGCGGAGGTGATGGGTGTGGCCGTCGAGGGGGCCGGACTGGGCGCGGCACTCTCAGCGCCTGCGATTTTGACTGGTTCCACTGGCTTGCGAATAAGTTCAGGCATACTGTAATATCCGTTGATATGTTCGAACTCTTGCACTTTCTTCCTAATAAGACTCATAACGCCAATCCTCGTGAGAACATGCTGCCTCGATAGACCTTCTCGGGGAACACCGTCAGCAAACGTTTCAGCATTGTCTGCACCAGGCTCACACAAATGTCGCATGAATAGAGACACATACGCTTTGAAGTTACGTTCTGATTTTCCTCTGAGATCTCTTACTAACCACTGTGAGTTAAATGCATCCTGCGGCGGCATGCCATATCGCATGATGGCATTAAGAAATGACTTCCTCTGTCGGGCATTAAATCCAAGCACCTCCATGTTGCCCCCGACGCGAGCAAGTAATGGTGGCAGGGGTCTATCCCTCTCCTCTCGCCTCTCCAGGCGTCTCTTGCTGCGGCGACTGAGTAAATCACCATTGTCATTCTTCTCATCAAAATCGTCATCCTCTTTGTCATCTTCGCTTCCTTGAGAAAAGTCGGTATTATAATCTGAGCCATTTTCTTGCCACGTGGAGTCCTCTCTATTTTCCGTCTGGGCAACACTACCGTCGTTATAGTTTACTTGCTTGCGTACTCTCTTACCTTTACCAAGCGTTCGCGCTTGATCTTCTTGATGCTGTTCATAATGATGCCTGAGCAGTTTAATCCAATAGGCAGGATCAGTATTTTCGGCTTCCTGTTTAATAATCTCAGTATCGACTTCTTCCTCGCCGTCGCCTTCTTTGGTAGAATAGTTAGCTACTTTAAACGAACTAAGATATTCGTTAGCCCAAGATTCTTTTTGTTCAATACCTTCTTTAGAACGATCGAGTAGCCCGGAAACGGCTTTATCGTCGTAGTGAATAGCTTCTTCCTTGCCCTCCTCCTCCTTAAATAGCTCTTCTGTACCAAACCTGAGGATATCATCTAATTCTTGCTTGGTGAAGTTAGCGCCTTTGCCGCCCATACCAGGCCGTACCACCAAGTGAGTTAACATCATTTTTCTCTTGGCTACTTGAGTAACTCTCTCCTCTACACTGTTACGAGTAACGAATCGGTATATCATAACTTTATTGGCTTGACCAATACGATGCGCTCGTGAGAAGGCCTGAATATCGTTATGAGGATTCCAATCTGAATCGTAAATGATTACAGTGTCAGCTGTTGCCAAATTTATACCTAAACCACCAGCCCTTGTCGACAGAAGGAAGACAAACTGCTGCGCGCCTGGAGCATTAAATCTATCAATGGCTTCTTGTCTGATTGTACCTGTAATACCACCATCAATTCTCTCATACTTATAGCCCTCACCTTCCAAGAAATCCTCAAGGATGTCTAACATTTTTGTCATTTGAGAGAAAATCAGCACTCTGTGACCTTGCTCCTTGAGCTGTTTCAACATTTTAGACATAAGGACTAATTTACCAGATGCCTTAATTAACGCTTGAGTATCATAGTTTCCATGAGGGCCTAATGGTGCCTCTTCTGCAGCCACAGGGAACAAATACGGATGGTTGCAGCACTTTTTCAAATCCATCATAACATTAAGTAGGGAAACAGTTTGCCCTCCACTCTTTGGATTCAAAGCCTCGTAATTTCTAGTCAAGATGTACTTATAGTATTTCTTTTGCATAGGAGACAACTCGACGCGCACAATGAATTCAGATTTAGCAGGCATGTTTTTCAATACGTCAGCTTTGAGACGCCGCAACATGTGGGGCCCAAGCATTTCATGAAGCCTCTTCACTTGCTCTTCTTTGGAAACATCAGCAAACTCATTTTGGAAAGCAGCTAGGTCATTAAACTTATCCTTATTCAAGAAGTTAAGAAGATGGAACAATTCTTCTAGATTGTTCTGTAAAGGAGTTCCTGTCAACAGGAGTTTATAATTGATGTGATAACCAGCTAAGAGCCTGAAAAATTTGGACTGATTACTCTTTAGCCTATGAGCCTCATCTACAACCAATACGGCCCAATCAATGGAACCGAGGCAGGTTGAATCAATGGAAATAAGTTCATATGACGTGAGCAGAACGTTAAATTTGACTTGAGATTTTATCTTGGAAGGTCTCCCGCCTCTGTTACCGCCATCGTCAAACGTCAGCTCATTTTCTCTTATAACGGCTCTGGAGTCTTTATCACCAACATATGTAATGCAATATAAATCTGGAGCCCACAGTTCAAATTCTCTTTCCCAGTTAATAATAGTTGAGAGTGGCACTGATACTAGGAAAGGACCTTTGCAATGGCCTTCTTTGAACAGTGAATATAGGAATGTTACAGTTTGAATTGTTTTGCCGAGACCCATCTCGTCAGCAAGAATAGTGTCAATTCCTTGTCCCCATGAATATCGTAGCCAGTTAATACCTTCAAGCTGATATGGATGCAACTGCATGCCAGTTTCATACACAAATGGTGGTTGATCTTCATATTTCTTATTAAGATTTGTAGTGGGACGATCTGGCGGAGGGTTGTACTTTTTGCTCTTAATTTGTAAGCCACTGCTGCTTTCATCATCATCAATGTTATCCTTATTCTTACTTTTACGTCCTGCTTTCTTGCCCTTAGTTCCCTTAGTTTTTCCTTCAGAGGTGATGTAGGCACGCATATCCTGAAATCATGTGAAGAAATATCATGTTAATAAATATTTATCAGAAATCTTCAATAGATAACATAAAACAAATTATGTTTTTTTTACGATAATACGAAATTAAAATACCTGATAATACTCCATAGCCGATTTAAGACCAGCTATATCTTCATGTTCAGACTCCCATGTAGCCTGGTCATAGGACAAGTCGCGCCACTTCACTAGATAATATGTAGTACCGTCACGGGATGTTCTGTGGTTGATTACTCTGTGCACGATTAGCCATTCTGGTTTAACGCCATATCTGCAAATAGAAAGATAAATAATATATGTATAAATTAATAACTAAAGGCTTACCCTCCATTCAAGTGATGATTAGTAGCGAACTCAACATAGTGATTTATCTTTTTAAAAATTAGTCAAGTGCGATTCGCACTCTCCCACCGAGTGTTTCGTATCAATTTTAGGAATGTAACTCCATGGGAAGTAAAACTTATAAAAGTTGACAATCTTGAGTTTGTGGGCATATGCACTTACTCAGTTTGAATGAAATGAACTATAAATTATTTTTTTTACTTATTGCTTTACTATTCTCACTTTGTGCTAAATTTCATAATTGTAGGTCCACAGAAAATGCCTTATAGGCTATTATTATAAAATATTTAAAAAAAAAAAAAACATTACTAGGCCAATTTCATTCAAATTGGATGCATAAATACTCGTATCTTTTGATTGTGTTGACTTATAAGCTTAATTTTCTCAATGATTTTAAATTCATAAAACCCTATAAGGGTTTTATGTTTTTCTTTTAAGATATGGAACTCTCAAGTAGAAATCGATCAAACCCACAATAGTCGCGTTTACAGACAGACGCTGTACCACCATCAAAACTAACCTATAATACTTCTCTTCCAACATTTTCTCATCAGAATCTTGCCCCTGGTTTTGCTTGTGTTTTATACGTTTACGACTTTCACGTTCTTCGAGTGCCTCTTCAAGCTTAGGCGGCTCTTCTGGGTCCGATTTACGCATGTAGTAGCGATACATCAGTGGATGGAATACATCCAACTATAAATATAAAGTTTTTAGTATTTATTCATAAAACGATTATCTCCTTGCATTAAATATTTATCTATGACAAAAACTCAGGCTTTCTAATTTATTTAAATTCTATTAATATATCTATTAGTCTTCCTTGTAGTAATAGTTGTACACACAAGATAATAGTGTATAAGCTACAATATATATAAAATAAAAAAATATATATTTTTTAATCACTATCATACCTGTATCTCAGAAATCCAGCTGCAATGCCAATAGGATCTTTCATGCCACTTGACAAAGAACTCCCTAGTCCGTGGTGTCTTTGATTTAGCTGACATCTCCTTCCAACGCCATGTCAAAATTTTCGATACTTTGCCGTCTAGTGGTGGACACTAGAATGAAATTTACAATATAATACAACAGGATTTATGGAAAATCGTAATCTACAGTAAAAATATATTTTTATAACAAAGAAACATTAATTATGAAATTTAAATATAATTTTCAAATAAAAAATAGAACTAAACAAAAACTCACACTACATCTTGGACATTTCCATTCTCCATCGGGCACCTCCTCCAGCGGTGGATTCAAACAGAAACGATGGTAAGCAGACGGACAAGAATCACAACAGAGCAACTCTCCACCATCTTTACAAATCCTGTTAACGAAAACCTATATTAACCAAAACTAATATGTCGGACTTATAACATAATGCATGATAAAAAAAAATAACATGATTTAATAAATCAAAGCAAATATGTATAAAAACCAACAAAATAAAACTATTAACAAAAATAACTGATAACACCTTAAATTATCATAAACAATATTTAACTGTTTAACACCAACTGTAGCACCTATGAAAAATATAAAAAAAAAAAACACTGATATCACTGTTTGTAAACTAACCTGCAGAACTCCTGATGCTCATCATCCTCCTCCTGGTCCTGATTACCCTCAGTCTCACAGTGGGGACATGACCACCTGCCTTCCGGAGTCTCTTCCAAGTCGGGATCCAAGCATACCAAATGGTAAGCTCTAGGGCAAGTGTCACATAGGATAATTTCACCTCCTTGTTGGCACACCTATGAATACAAATTAATTATGTGGTATAAGACTAGACTGGATTATTTCTGTATAACTAATGATATTAATTGCATTATTCACATTTGTTTTTTTTCATCCTCACAATGTAACCCCCATATGTTTTGGGGGTTAGTCCCCATGAATGGAATGAAATGTCTATCTGTTTAGAGAGAATCCAGTGTGAAGACTCAAACCCACTTCCCCATTTATACCCGAATTTAAGACTGAGTGTTAAGTGAAATCAATCTCTCAATGCCTTGCTTTAATGTCTTACCAGAACAGAGAAATTAAAATATTGTATGTCTTAATATAACTAATGGTATTTACATTAACAGCTGCAGGTTCTATCCCTAATTGAAGGAAGGTTTATATCTAAATTAATAAGTATTGACAAGACAAACAGCAACACGATGAGGCGTTATTTTCCGCCAACAATAGAACTTTTAAGTATGACAAAAAATTAAGAAAATTAAGAACAATGAAATCTATCTTAACAATTAGGTAAATATAAAAAAAAAGAATTCGAAAAATATGGATCATGTGGGAATATATCAATGCAAATAACTCACCTCACAATAATCCTGATGTTCCTGTTCACCTTCAGCACCATCAGGGAACTTGTTGGTTGTCCGCATTTTCTTCTTCTTCTTGCTCTTATTTCCGATTTTTGTTTTAGCTTTCTTCTTTGGCTGTTGCTGTTACATTTTTGACATGATCAATTAGAAATTCTAAACTGAGTGACTGTACTGACGAAAAGTTTTAAATCATTGAATTTAACTTCAAGCTGTTTCGCGCGCACAGCAAAGTAGGCAGCCTGGGAACCTAATTACCTCCAATCAACCACACCTCCGTTCCCATTAAGACATTGCCGTTCCCCACTTTTCGCCAAATACAAAAAAAAACATTTCCTAGAGTCAGAATTGCCGCGTTTACAGTCGCACACTTGAGCCCCTGCGCCAAGACTGGGCTCGGGCGTAACAATATTGATTTCGAGTTTTATATTAAAAAAAGATCTCTATCCTTACAGGAACATTAGGATCTTCTTCCTTTTGCTGTACAGTCTCATCGGCGTTGCTGGTGGTAGGTTTAGGTTCCGCTTCAGCCAACATCTGTTCAAACTCCGCATCAGAATCTGTGTTTGCACCCGCGCTACCTTCTTGATCTTCCTCCTATAATCAAAATTTGTTTGTAAAAAATATTTCAGGTGTTTCAAAAAATATATATTTTTTTTTTAGGATTTAAATTAGCAATTAGTTGCAAGACTATAAGCAGATGGCCTGAGTGTAAATGTTTACATTTACACGTTTTTATAATGTTTATAATTTTTAAAGTGCACTTATGTTTTTAACTTATCATATTTTCAAATAACAAATACAATATGTGTTATTTTATTTTCTTCAGACTTTTTTTGCCAAGGTACCAATTATTTTAATAAAGTACGAAAATTGCATTCTTTTATAATTAACATATTTTACACTCACACTGCTTGTCCGTTTACGTTTACTAAACTTGATCTTCAGCGTCGGCACCTTTGGTTTACGACCCGGCTTGCCGCGCGGAGCTCCTGGATGTTTGGGCTTACGACCTCGTTTACGAGGTGCTGGTGTACCCTCGTCACTGATACCATCGTCTTCTTCCTCTTCCGGCTCGTCTATTGAGTCTTCTATCTGTTAAAAGATAGATTTAAGCTTCATGCTACCCCGCATGCATGCCCGTAAGCAGAGAGAACTTTGAATTAAGACCCTTCACTGAACCTTCGGAAATATCCCGAATTTTGAATGACGAAATTCAAAGCTGCGCTTTATCTTATTACTTAAAAGAGCGAAGTAATTAAATGGGTAAAAAAAGTAAATGAATATGGGTTCGATGCCCACCCCACGAATTGAAATTGCTGCCTGTATATGTAATAAGTTATTTAACTAAATTTACCTTATTCTCTTTGGGTATACGCCCAGGGCGTTTGGGCACATAATCAGATGCGTTGGATGTGTTAGTGTTATCCTCTGACCCCATGTTTTGGTTTCCAGCTGCACCACTACTGCCGTCCAGATGCGGGTTTGTCTCACAGAAAAGCCGCCATTTGGCAGCTACGAGCATCATTAGTTTTGATACTGGTACCTAAAATTTGATTTTTCAATTATAATGTATGTAATAATTAATAATGTTGCTTATTTTATGCTGATGCTACAACAATCTTATTACAATATCAAATTACTAAGGCTGTTTGTTTTACTTGGCTAAATAAATGTTTTTTTACTCGGATTACTTAATTAAAATCAAGTTTATTTCGTGTTGTGCCGGAACTCAGCGACGCGATCCATCTTCTTATCATAGCGAGAAAAGGAAAATAATTCATATTCTCCGGGATATTTAATTTTATTTTAATTGTGTAAATAAAATAATATAATAGCCTAGTCACAATTGACAATTTTTCAGATCCTCTCCTACTGCGCCACGACGGCCCCAAATTTACTTAATTAACTTAATTATAAATTTTACCTTAGGATTTTCCTTTACAATGAGTGGGCGTACATGTTGCTGGAAAAGCTTGTAACTTGTCAAGTTCTCGAGATCAGCGTCAGAATACTGAACGTCGACGTCAGTGAGACTAAATGACGAACACACTTCTTCCACTGTGGGCATACCTGCAGGTAAAAATATAAAAATTAACACAATTATATAATTTAATAAACTAAACCGGAGTAGTGCGAGTCGGGCTCGCGAACCGAGGGTTTCGTACAAAAGTTGGGAGGTTTCGAGCTTTTTCTGAAATTCAAGCTTAGCTTATTTGCTAGAGCTCTTTCGTTTGATACCTCATTTGAACTACCAGCTTCAATACCAAATTTTGCCCCCCTTTTAAGACTATTATTTTCAAAAAAACATAATTTCATAATTCTATATCAACCGGAATGGATCAAGGGACCATAGACCTATGTATTTTGAATTTACTCCAAACATTCTCAAGAAAAAGGCTCTTAACAAATAAGCAGACAGATAGCCAGATAGACGACGGACGGACTGACAACAAAGTGATCTTATAAGGGTTCCTTTTTTCCTTAATAGGTACGGAACACTAAAAGAGAACCAACCAAGTATGAAGTGGACTAGTGCAACGAAAGTTCTGTAGAAACTTATATAAATATGCAATTAAGTTAAATGATAAGTCCAATAAAGATTTTTGTTTTTGGAGAGGCCGTCGTGGCACAGCGGGTGTAACGTGACGGTTGTGGGTTCGATCCCCACTCGAGGAAGTCAAATATTTATTTATGTTTATATTCGTCTCTGGTGTAGAGGCAAAGCGCGATGTTGAGTTCTGCCACTCAACACACACAATGCCTCCAGAATTCGGCAGAAAGTACGGAACGGAGTGTCTTAACCGTAGGTTCCCTGCCTACTTCGCTGTGCGCGGGATACAGCGTGAAGCTGATTTGATTTTATTTTAAAATAAATAATTTTCATATTTTATTCTTTACTTGTAGTATAAAACATTAACAATATAATGTTTCTAGGTCAGCATAGCACAGTAATAATATACAGAAAGACAACTCTTTAAAAAAGAGGACAATACTTAAATAATATGTGACGAAAATTTATAGGAATTTGATTTGAGGTATAAAAAAATTTGCTTGTTACGAATTCCTCGTAACAGAATAAAAATGTATTTGTCAAAAAATGTGGGGAATTACGTAAATATGAAATTAAATATAAAGTAATTGATGTTATTGAAATATAAAGTAATTTCTTTAAGTTTTAATAAAATCCTTATTATATAAATTATATCTTTTTAGTGTTTTTACGAAATATATCTTTAATACCTTTGTTAATAAAAGTCAAGTCGTAATTATATTCTTTTTTGTTTACTTAAATAATTTCTTTTCTTCTAGGTAAGTTTAAATCTAAAATATAAATAATTGATTTGTTTATTTGTGGCGGGATTATTACTTATTGCTAAATAATGTTACTGTTAGTTTAATACAAATTAAATACATACTTGAACTACTAACAATTTAGACTTCTAAAAAAGTGTTTAAAAAGTCCAAAAAATAATTTAAAAAACATTTCACCGTTTTTTACATAACAAAGATATTGAAACTTACGAGCAAAAGAGTTATTCCATCATCAAGGAAATTTTGTGAAGATAAACTTAGACTTTTAAAGCATGTAAATTAGACATATATTTTTCCGAGAAAATGTAAAATTAAAATAATTCAACGCTCTGTTTACAGCCGTAAGTCTAAAGTTGAGTCCGAGACCGCGGGGGCACCCTTGCTGCTGATAACATCATCTCATACAGCGACGTAGTGCTTGCAGTTTCTCAAAAATTATTGAATATAAAACAATCAACCTATTTGCAAATGCAGAATAATAAAAGAATTATAGGTGGAATGCGAGCGAAACCGCGAGTGGATTACTAGTAGAAATATAGCGAAACGCTATAAAAAAGTTCCTTCCAAACTTACCAGATCCCGAATCGGAAGCTACGGGAGTATTGTGTTTACTGCCGCGCCCCTTACGCGACTTCTTGCTGGAGGATACCGCGCTCAGTGCATAGTCGCTGTCACCCTCCGCTTCGATTTCCAGACCAAAATCATCGTCCTGGATTGTAATTTTTAATGTTACCAATGAAATTATCTATACATATAAATAAAATGAATGCGTCTGGATCTGATTTCAAAATAACGGAATTTTTCAAGTATATAATTATAGTTATTACAGAATAAAAATAAACATAAATTATTAATGAAAATTAACATAATTACACAGAGTAAAAAAAATATCTGTCTGTGTTTTGGTCTATTCTAGTCCCTGGAATAGTTGAACCGATTTTTATGGGATTTTCACTGCAAGCTTCAATATTATCATTACATTAGTGTCTATTCTAGAGGGAGCAGGGAAAATAAGCAGAGGGGTCCTAGGGACCTAGTATTAAGACACTCTGTTCCTTTTAAGACATTTCTGTTTCCCACTTTCCGCCGAATTCGTGAATTCGTGAAGCATTGCGTATTGAGTGCCGGAGCTCAACGCCGCGCTTTACTTCATTTTTAAAGCGAAGATATTAAATTATGTAATATTTCAATCCTTAAGTACGAATCGAACTCACAATCTTCGCCTTATGCCCCTTTATCACTACGACGTCAATTTACTTATAACTTTTCACCCAAACTACAGCAATTGCATTATTTTTATATCTCTGTTCTCGTAGACAGAATGTGGCATTATGTTCCACTACTCAAACTACAATGTGTCGAATTTACATACAAAATAATAGAGTCTTTCAAATTTGGGCGTAAAGTAGACAATAATGTCTTAACACCACATTTTCCCTGGCCACCTCTGCTATACAGTGTCGAGCTTCATAGTAAAGGAATTTAGAGAAATTAGGGATAGTTGTGGGTTTAATTTCTTCTCAAGGGGGTTTTGGCCTTAAATATTTTTGTTTCTACAATAGTCTAGCTTGAGTAAAATTATGATATACAATGTATATGCAATTTTAATATAAAGAAAATTACACACTATGAAACTAGAATTTTCTAATTAACATTTACTATTAATTATCAAAGTGTAAATTGAAATATCAATCTTTTAGCTTAAAAAAAATATTATATAATTTTGTTATAGGTAAATCTTTAAAAAGTATTGTGTCTACTTTATTATTTTAGTTATACAGATTGTTTCATCTTTAACAATAACAAGGTTGTTAATAAGAAGTTGCTAATAATCAATTTTAAGGTGATGTAAGTAAAAAGTTGGCTGCCTGTGGGAATGTATGATAGAATCTTTATAATTTTTTTTTAATTGTTTTTCAGCTTCACACATTATCCACATATAAGTGGCTAATAACCAATACCATATTTTGTCTCTTATCAATGTTGATAATTCATTTTTCAAGTGAGGATCATATCTACCATCATGTTTTTTTTGCAATCAGTAGAACTAGAAAAAATTTAGTTAGGTCAATGCAAATATAAAAAAATGTTTGTTTACCTCTTCACTTTCATTTTTGCGCTTCTTCTTTTTCTTTCTTCCCTTCTTTTCTTCTCCTCTAGCTTTTCTTTTCTTTCCTTTCTTTTTCTTTCTTGCATCTTCTGGAGAATAATCATCATCCTCCTATAAAAAAAAATATGTCAGAAAAAAATTTTGTTAGTAATAAAATTTTGATTATAATAAAACAATATTTTATTTATTGTAATTTCAAATTCTAAACAAAACCAAGTTGCAAATTGATATTCAGTTTATAAAATTAAGAATTTTTGAAAATTCATGAAAAGATTTTTGATGAAAATTTGAATGGTTTTTTATTTGATTTATTTTAATAGTCAATAAAAGTAGCTGTTTATAAATATATATTTAATATTAAATGCTATACTTTAAAAAAATATGTGAAAAAAATATTTTAGCTTGTTATGCTTACTTTTGGTGGGGCTTCATCACTTTCTCCTGAGTTATCATTTTGACCCTCACCTTCCTCCACGTCCTCGTCACCTGCAAGAATTATTTACATTAAAGTGGCCAAACCAGTCAGCATGCTTTCCACCTGCACTCCTTATCAAGCACATGAGGATCATCAGTTTTTGCATTACACGCGCACTCCAAGCTATAAGGTCACTAATCCCTTTGTTTGGCGGCGTCCATTTTGTTAAGTAGTAATGAGGGGATAATGCATGTTCTTTTCTGTCACAAACTGCCACATAAAAATATTTATAACTAAATCATAACAAATGTACAAATATAACACTTATTATCACAACACTTGATAACACTTCGATTTGTATGATTATAAAATAAATACATTTCACTATGAATGCCGAATTTTTTCAAAATTTTAATTGCTTACCGCAAGTAAACATATGATACCGCTATTCGCGGCTTACCTATGACATGCTAGGAACTAAATTGAACCTTTACCTGCGAAAGATCCATCTACTTCATCATCAGATGCCATTTAGATAACGATTTGTCACAACCTAAAGACAATTGAAAGATTTTAGTCTAGAAAAGGTAAAGGACGCGCAGTTTTTGCGACAAATGGTAATTAATTCAGAAATTGATGCCGCCGTCACTACGAAGAACTAGTGTGCAAAAGTGATAGGCGCAGTTCCTATCTCTTTCTTACCCAATAACACAGATAAAAGACAAAAAAAAGAAATTGGGTGGTCAGTTGTAAAAATCATTATTCCACGCCCCAAAAATAAAATAGAATTTATAGTATGCTAAATATTCCTAGAAAATGTTCTTATCCATAGTTTTTTGGATAGTACATATGATTCAAGGAATAAGCAAACTTTTTTAATTCAATATTATCATTATTTTAAATAAATTATGATGATAGATGATGAGATGATTAGTTTTTTTAACCGATTTTCCAAAAGAAAGAGGTCCTCAATTCGTCGGATTCCTTTGTTTTATGTAAATTTAGTGCAACAGCAACCTTTGCATAGACTTTAAATATAGACTAAATTTTAAATTTATATAGACTTTATTTTTTTTACATACAGAAATTGTTGTGAACATATACATACGGTATATCCTTATTTATCACATTATATAGTAGCAGCACTTTACATAAGTATCTTTAAAAAAGTTGATTGTTTGCAGCTTGAAACAATTTAACTCTGAAGTGCATCAAGAGCATTATGTTATATACACAGAGAACACCCTTCAGATTATAAGGGCAAGGTCATGTATATCATCTGTGGGAAAACGAATACCAAGAATGAAGAAACATATTTTTTTGACAATTGACGTTTGACAAGTAATTAAAATTTGACTGGCTCATTGGCTCTTATAGAAAAGTACTAATAATTAAAATATTTTTTTACTCATGTAAAGTAAATCCAGATACATTCAAAAATTTATTGAAGAAAATATCTCGTCTTAGTTTTTCCTATACAAAAATATGAATGCCTTGTTGGACTACGGTTCATCTTCAAGCACAGAAGAGAGCAGTGATGAGGAAAGGTAACAAAACAACATTAAGGAAATTTACTTAGCTTGAAGTCATAATTTTTGTGTAATTATTATATCATTTTTATAGAGAAAAGGCCGAAGACCAAAAGGATGACGAAAAACCGAAATTACCAAAGCCTGCCTTAGGCGAAAACAGCCTCAATACATCGGTGTTTTCAAATCCATTTGTTCAAGCAGAGTTAGCAAAAGCTGCAATATTAGAAAAACACGTAAAAATGGTATATGTTAACTTTCTATTATAATTTTCCTTTAATTTTTCTCTAGATTTTATTGTCTTTAAATATTTGAAAAAGAACTAGTTTGCACTATATTGAATCCAATATTATATATTATCGTCAAGTACATAGGCCTTGAATGTATAGGTTCCAGGTAAAGACAATACACAGATGATCAATGGCAAGAAGATATGCTGGAACTACAGAAAAGGCAAATGTCGGTTTGGCCATAACTGCAAATATGCTCATGACTCTGATATCCAAAAGACTAATGAAGAATTAGAGGCTGATAAACAGGTAATATTATATGATTTTTAGTATAATTATTGAAATATTTCTAAATGTATAAATTTTGAATAATTATTAACAACATTTGAAAATGATACAAACTGCTCCCAGCTTTATATTATACTATATAGTTTTTTTATAGTATGTTACATTTTCCTACTGAGCCCCATAGGTAATGAATCTTTCTCATCAGGTTTATAATGCCTTTATGTGCCAGTTGTGGTGCGACTGTAGGTAGGTGTGACTAAACGATTGGTTGTGGGCTCCTACTTGAAGAAATTAAATATTTATTTAATGTTATATGTAGGCATCAAGATAAAGAGTATAGCATTGAGTTCCCTCTCTCAACATGCAATGCCTCCAAAATGCCTCCAAAAGTTGTAGTGTCTTAGCACTTGGTTCCCTTGCCTAGCCTGCTCTGGGCAGGAGAGTGTGAAGCTCATTTTAAATTTCACCCATTTTTTGTCACTAGTGAAGGGAATTGTGATTTGTTGTTGTTGTGAGTTGATTAAAAAGGAATACATGGTAAAACAATAACAATATTTTATTTTGTAAGAATTGCTATGAAATGATTGTATAATTAAGTATTTTATTATTTTTTAGAAATTAATCCATATAGTGTGTGAAGGAGCTGGTACTATGACTTCTGCTCCACCTCCTCAAGTTATACTGGAGTCATCATTACCAACAGATGATGATTATTGGGAAGAGAAACCAGGCAAGAAAAGAAGACCAGGATTATCTAAGGGTCTAGTACCAGGAAAAAAGGTCCTTAAAATGTATCAAGAACAAAAAATTAAAGATAATACAGTCAAGAAACTATAAAAAGGTATTTTGATTTTTTCCTTGAATCATTTCTTTACTTTGAACATTCTTCATTTGTTTTCTTTACTTTGTACTTTATTCTATTGATTAATAAACATTGTGATATCCTAAAATTATTTTTGAAACACTAGTATTATTCTTATGTTTGAACTCTATTTCTTGGGATGATGAATTCTCAGTCCTGATGCATGCTGATGATATGGTTTATATGTTTTATAAAATAATCAAAACGGTAATAGCGAAGCATGTGCCTTTAAGTAAGAATGTACATAAAAAGTATCCCTGTTGGCACAATAAAGAACTAATAAACCTGCTTAAAGAGAAATATACAGTATGTGAAATATATCGCAAATATAAAAATCCTTTAGATGAGCTTTCTTTTCTAGTGCTAAAAAAGCGCTGTTTATTTTTGATCGAAACTTGTCACAAGAAATACATTTGTTATATAGACAAGTCTTTATCAAAAAATCCCAAGTTATTTTGGACTTACCTGAAAAGTAAACGGCAAAATAAAAGTACCTATCCATCATTAATGCATCTAGACGGCAGACGAGCCTCCGATGGCTCTGATATTTGTAATCTGTTTATACAGCGCCATCTTTCACTTTAGCACCCTGTGATTCACCATCAGTCAACTCTTCAATTATAAATTCCTTGGCGGGGTTATCTTTCTCTCAAAATGACGTACAGATTGGCCTTGTTTGAGGCCAATCTGTACGTCATTCTAGATCGCAGTAAAGGAGCTGGATCTGATGGTATACCAAGTTTATTGGCAACAGAATTCTAAAACGCTTTCTGTACCTCTCTCGATCATTTACAACGAATCAATAAAATTCGGGTTTTTTCCTACCGCATGGAAAGACTTGTCCCCATTTCTAAGTCTGGAGATGCGGCGTCTTTAAAAAATTACAGACCAATTTCTATACTGTCTGTGTTTGGCAAATTGTTTGAATTACTAATAAGACCCACAATCATCTGGCATATAAAGCAATTGATATCGCCTCAGCAGTTTGGTTTTCTTAAGGCTCGATCTACGACCACCAACCTTGTCTCATTTGTAACGTTTTTGTCTGATTCAGTTGACTGTAATATCCCAGTAGACACAATTTATACAGACATAAGTAAAGCTTTCGATACTGTCGACCACAATATTCTTATTCACAAGCTTTCATCTATTGGTATTACAGGTAACCTATTAAAATGGTTTGCCTCATATTTATGTAATCGGACTTCCAAAGTTGTTGTCAGTGGATACTCGTCCCGACCATTTAAAACCCAATCAGGTGTCCCCCAAGAATCAGTTCTGGGACCAATTTTGTTTAATATATTTATTAACGATATTGTATCACTATTTAAACACAGTAAATGCTTTCTTTACGCCGACGATCTCAAAATTGCAAAACAAATAAAAAGCAAACATGATGCTGACCTTCTACAAGACTTGAACAGGCTAGTCGATTGGTGCCAGATTAACCGCATGGCCCTGAATATAGATAAGTGTAAGTATAAGATTCTCACGTAAAACTGATTTAAATGACTCGCAAGCTTATATTATTAACAGGGCATTAGAAAAAGTAGCAACTATCAGTGACTTGGGAGTTCATTTCGATAGTAGGATCAGATTCCACATTCATATTGACAAAATCGCTACTAAAGCATTTCAAATGCTGGGCTTTATTATAAGGATTACTAAAGATCTTAAGAAGCCTCATACCAAGATTAAACTTTATTCGACCTTGGTTCGATCTGGTCTGGAATATTGTGCGCAAGGCTGGTCACCATACTACGAAGTACATATTAAGCGTATCGAGAGGATCCAAAAGCGTTTCGTCAGGCACCTCTCCGACACTTGTAATAAAGCTAAACTATTTCCCACGTATCAAAGCCCCTTAGAATATTTCAATCTTATTAGTTGTTCGATCGGAGACAATTGTTGGATCAGGTTTTTTTGTATAAATTAATTAATGGTAAGCTAGACTGTCCCCTTCTTGTTGAGAAACTAAATATAAATGGGCCTTCAAGGTTACCCCGTGCACGTAACTATACTCAACTTTTCAACAAAATTGGGCTTGAAAGCTACAATAAATAAATAAGCTAACGAGTATAACAGGATGACAAAACAGCCTGACGCATTGATATCCCCTCAAATAGTCTTCAAATGTTCAAAAGTAGAGTTATTGCATTCCTGCATTCTTCTTTGTCTTGACAATGGGGTCTTCTGTCTCGATCACGTATCTGTATGTTAGTTTTTATATATTGTATTTTTCGTTTGTTTTATTATATATCCTATATAGGGTTTCTGTTGAGTCCTCTTTTGTTACATAAGAGAAAATTATATATATGTATATATATATTTAATAATAGTTGTGTAAGTATATGTAAATAATTATTATTAATATATTATGAAACTGTCCCTAATCATGTCGTGGCAGCTTATAAGTAAAGCAACACTAAGCCAATAGTTTTAAGACATGTTTGTAATATCTGATTAAGTGTATGTTTTGTTAGTTGTCCTTAATAAATAAATAAATGTTAACAAAAAAAAATAATAGAAAGAAATTACAAATATGCCAAAAATGTTTTAGTTGATTATTTTACCACAACTTTATCATGTCATCCAACTTTCCCAAATTTCATGAAAATCGGTTTAGTTTATGTCATAATATGGGTATCCACAATATTACCGGATCGGACATTTAAAATAATCCTAAAAATAAACCCACAATATTTATTACATTTTATAATTAGGAGTATGTGTGACTAACAAAAATTATTTAAAAAAAGGATAAAAATTAAAACTATGTTTCAGGCGCACGTTATCTTTATTCAAGAATGAGTGCTAAGAGGTACAAAACATGCAATTTTGAGATTTTGTCCGAAAACTAAGGTTGCACAAAAATAATTTTCGTCTAAAAATATCATAGCATTGAACTTACTATGTAAGCTTCAGTACATTTCCATTACAATTGTTATCTTATTGAATGCAACCTTTTAAAAATTATTTTGGTATTATTTTACCAATATTTAGCTAGTTGAAATAGCTATAATTAGAAATAACTTCATATAGCACAGCCATTAAACAATGCTACTCCCTGTGACTTGCTGGATAACTCAATAAGTCCCGTAGCTTCCCACTGCAGATCCCACAGATATCATTTATTCTGGTGTAGACAAATATTTTACGTGAATTATTAGAAATTTCACTTATAAGCACATAGCTATTATGAAACTTACAATTTCTATAGAAAAAAAAGTAGTTTATGTGTGTTCACAGATTCACACAAAGCCCACTACTCTACAACGTAAGTAAATATTGTTTTACGAAATTTTATGAGGACAAAGTGAGGAATCACAAAGTCACGACACAACATCAAGATAAGTTATAATTCCACGTGTAATATTTTATTTTAACATTTTTATAATTAAAATATAGCCTATTACAAATGCCTCGTCACGATTTCTTATATACGTCACTAAGTAAATCTAAGCATGCGACGATCATTAATTTATAATAATAACATTGCAATCTATTAAGTACTACATAAGTAAACATATATCATTACTCAATACTGTATGAATATATAAAAGGCACAAACAATATTAATATTTACCATTTTATTGGTCTATTTCAATAGACGCGTGTTCTATATGAAAAATATTAAGTTAAGAAATACTATAAAAATAGTTAGTTGCTCTATTTGGTGACATCTTTATTTAAACAAATACAAATATAGAGGTCAAGTGTGAGATTGAAGATCGCTGACGTCCCTAATATAATTAAAGAGCGTGGTGTATGCAGAAATTAGTTACAAAATGGAATTTGATAAATCGTCGGTTAAATAGCAAAGTGACATTTATCTAGTCAAAAAATATTATGGTGAATTCTAAAACAACACATCCGTCATATAGTGCCTCCTTTTGATATTATTTTATAAGAGGATTATCCAGACGGTGAATTACAAAATTGAAAAACAACATTGTCGTTAATGCCGTCAACATGCATTTTGGCATTATTTGATAGGGTCTGTCATCCATATAAAATAAATAATGTTGACTTGTTTGAGCTATTAATGTTGATTTTAATAAATATTGAATTATGCCACTTTTGCATTTAACGAACGAAATGTAGAACGTTACACGTAGACATTGTTTACAGTTTATACTTTAAGGGCTTCTTTCTTGGGTATGTTGGGGGAGCGCGGCATGGCGTGGTGGGGGTGGTGAGCGTGGTGCGGCGCGCGCAGGCGACACGCGGCCGCCATCTTGAGGCCGGCGTGCGCGTTCACCTCACCGTCGTGACCGTTCAACTTTTCAGCGTGACCATTTATCTTATTGGAGTGACCGTTCATTTTCTCACTATGACCGTTACTTATACATTTTACTGGCCCTGATAAACGAAAACAGACGATATATACGACGTGAGAGCGTTAGCGGACCGACTCTGGCGTAATCGTGTTAGTCACTAGAATAAACTACAGTGTTAGTCCGACATTCTTGACGAGATTAGTCGCTACTGCTGGTAGTGTCAGTTGTAACTAGATCAGAGTACGAATGTCCCAGAATGACGGCTTTCGCATCTGGAAAGTTATTTCATTTTTAATCCTCGAGGAATGCGTCCCGGCAACGGGTCTACGGGTAGGAGCTTGTAACATTTACACACGGATGAGTGCATAACACCGGTGTGACACTAACACAAACTAAAATAATACAATTAATCATAATTAGCGAACTCTACATAACTAATAGGGAGAACTTGTTTATTCTAACTGTCAAACACAATTACGCCAGTCGTACAGAACAGTAAACAATAAAACATACATGCATAGAGACAGAGGGAAATTAAATTTGTTGTGAAATTTTTCATAATTTAGCATTTAAAAATAGAATTTCATGCACAAGTTTTTAATTTTGAAATAGTGTGTATATATCTTGGGGCAACAATAATTCTTTAATTGATATCTTTTATTGATAAGTTGCCCATAACAGGTTATTTTTAAGAAAAGACAGAATAGAGAATTTAAGTAAATGTAAACAAAGATTAAAAGGCTTAAGTGGTTATAGTGTGGCAATGACAAAATGGCTTACCGTTGTTATCTGAGCCCGCATAATACTTAGTGGAGGTCTTCCAATCTTCTTTCAAAGATAAATTGTACATAGAATATGCTGGATCACCAGTCACCTCTTTCTCAATTGCTAGGAACTTTGGCAAAGAAGCTAATAATGCGTTTTGATCGTACGCGGCACTGTACGTTTCAAGCAACACTAAGCCACGACACCTGAAATATTGAAATAAAAAATTTAATATATTCATTTTATAGTAATTATGTATAATACGTTCATTTCTTTTAATTACCTTAACATTATCCCACCACCATAATAAATACAAATAATATAGATAAAGGTTTAAAATAAATACCAAAATCATACTTCATTACGAATCTATATTTAAGAATATATATATACATACATATATACTGAAATATATAAAATATAAGTAGTAAGAACGATTTAAAATTTTAAAAAAATCACCTGGGATGCGTGGGCTGCCTGTAAATATCGAGCTGGTAGTACTGATTGTTGTATATGAAGCAACGACGTTTCTTGAATATTGTGAAATGGGCATCGTCGCGTTGCGGAAGCATATTTAGATAGTCCCGGTGCGTTAGTTGCGTACGAACTTCTACCGATTGTCCATTGGTGGGATGAAACTTGCGTACAGTGTGGATGTACGACCAGTGTCCTTTCTGTCCGCGTTTACGCAACCTGACCTGCGCTTTACGGAAATCACTTTGCAAGTAATTGTGAACAACGTCGAAGTCTTGGAACGGCGGAAACTCGGTATCGGGGAGTAGGGGGGATTTAACGAGGAACTTCCTTTTCTTGGAGTTAACGTTGAGCCGGTCCCCAGTATCGAGACCGACGCGTTGACACACGCAAGCTATGAGACGGTTCATCTTTTTATCGAAATCTGTGGAATTGTCGATGACGTCGAAGTACGGGTGTCCTATCCACGCGGCGGCCGCGTTGTAGTCCAGCTCGCGCGCCATTTCGACGCCTTCAGAGCGACACGCGTGATCCTGAAACAAATCACATATATTTTAGCCTAATGTACCGGAGAGGTGAAGAAAAAGAGAACATTTTGTCCAGAGACGCGAGATATTGCGTGTTAATTTGCGGAACTCAACGCCGCTAGCTGACCAGAACAGGAAATTATTCATTCGTATCTATTATTCCTAACCCACAACCATCGCGTTTACTGTAAGTTTAACGTTAAAATTTGAGTAGGTGGCAAGTAATAATTTAAGTTTATAAATATAGACTCCCTACAATACAAGCATTATATATATATATATATATTTATAATGATAATTTCTTCAGTTATCTTCATATCCACTAAGCTTATTACATTGTTTCCCCAACATTATGACAGTATTGTTTTATAAATCATTACGCAAGATAAAAAAAAAACAAAATCTCAAAATATATAAAAACATATAAGGCATCAATCATTCGTTGACTGTCACGTGTCCGATAATAATATTGTATGTTGGATTGGCACTCGGCCAGTGCGTCGACTGAGTTGCTAGATAGGACTAAGCCCTATAAATATATCCATCTTCGTGATAAAGATACAATATCTTTTAGTAAACAGACAATAACCAGATCGGGGTTATGACATACTTCATTTTTGAAATATTCTTAAAACTGTTTTTGGTTTTTCTATTAATCTTATCTTTACCGTGTTAAATATACGCATTTCTTGTAATTTGTGTATTGCACAGACAAAATTTAGTATCCTATCCATCCGCAGTATAGACTGCGAAAGTTTTCTAATATTTTAAATACAAAGGCAAAAATCGAATCTACAACCACCTACTACATACAAAAAAATCTGATCGTAGTCATACTAATAATAATACGTTTCCCATTTCCGTTCAATATAAATATAATCATTTATATAAATGGCAAAATAGCAATCACCGTACGCCATTAATGGAGATATAATTGAATAGCTTAGTGACGTTATAAATCATGAGTAAATAAAGAATACAATGTTTCCTGAATCTATATATAGTATATATTAAAACGAATTACCATTTAATATTTCATAATTTTATTGTGTGAGTCTTTGTAATTGATAGTTTTTTATTAACTATACATACTATAAAAAATGGTGATTTATTTCAGAAATGATTGATGACACAAGGAAGTGTGCAATCACTAAATCATCATAGTGTCAAATTGTCAATGTAGATGTGTAACAAGTTTTAATTCTCGATTAGGGGAATGGTTATAATATTATGGAAAACTATTATAATAACAACACACACACACACAATGTGATTGAAATTCGCCAAAAGATGAAAAATGGAATGTCTTATGACACTCAATTTCTCCAAACTTCTCTGCAGACTCCTAAATGCGGAACATGCAAAAATAATAACAATTATAAATAAAACCTTTTAGTACATTTCAAAAATTGAACGTGAGCCAAATAGGTGTCCAGCAGTGTAACTTCGAGGCGTCGATTTAATGCACCGCTAGACTTTAGAATAATTGATGACGGACATTTGAATTGTCGAAACAATATGTCTATTCGTAAGAATTAAGGTTTGTAATAAATTAATTTGATTATATTCATTTTCCGAAAAAATAATGATTATTATTTCTTTATCATTATACAAGTAAAGAGGTTTATAAAATATGATATGAAACCACTTTTCAGGTCAATTGTAATCTACTACTTTATTCAATAGTTTTTCTAGAATAGATGAAAACATGCTGAGTTATTTACTCTCCATATAAAATAAATGTATAAAAATAATATTAACTTCAACTTTTTAAAACATAGTTAAAAGAGATATACTCCTTTAATATTTATTTAAATAGAGTTATATTTTTCAATGATGTATGTTTTTAAATTGTCCACGTTTATAGTATTGTAGTGTATTTATATAACATTTTAATACAACGGCTATAATCCTAACATCTGCTCATTATAAAACTGGACATAAGCTATATTGATGAGCTTGCCAAATACACTTACACATACACATAATGCATTTTTAATATAAAATTGTAATAGGCAAATTTCACTAACAATATAAATTTGAAATTAATTGTTATAATTTGATATAAATTTGAAAAGTCCTAAACGGAGTTAGATGAAACTTAATAGAAACAACTTATACGTCAGAATAAAGCAGACTACTATTTATGTAAAGATTTTGTATAATTTGGCTATAATATAACAATAAGTCAAAGCGAGCGAAGCCGCGCTTGGGTATTATATAGAAGATTCGTTTTATTTACCGTCTGCATATTATTATTTTTTAATAATATGTGGATGATTATAAATTAAATAATCAACTCTCAATATTCCACTTTTTAAGCTTTTTTTCAATTTTACACGTTTTTATACCTTCGATGGTACGTGGCTTTGCCTATCTTAAAATTACAAATACTTAAATTCCGCCACCAACATCAGACACGTACTAACTATCCCCTAAAAATAACGGTATCGTTCAGAGTTTATTTATTAATTTGTATATGTAATTTGTTCTACTTCCTACATGTTATTTTTACAAATGACGACTATAAGATACAGATAAGGAATATATATTATATTATATATAAACCAAGTAGGTAAGAAGAGCTAACGTATGATAAGTGATAAATGCGTCATGCAATCTTACATAGCGTCTTTGTGTGTAATTGAGGAGGTACTTAATTTGTTAGTTTCTTTTTATTTAAACAAAAAAATGTTTATTACAATTACGAAAACCGCATGACAATTAATATATGGTAAGATATAATATGGTAAGATTTGTTTTTTTTCCTTCATAATCAATTTAGGAATTTCCTTCCAATTTATAACAATAGAATATATATTCTCGAAATTTCTGTGCTATTTTACTGTTTACTAATGCAAATCGAAATTTCGTCTCTTATTAATAAACCCTTATTAAAAGGTACTAGTCAAAACGCTAACATGCTATTGTTTATTTATTTCAATTTTCGAAAGCAACGTACTAAAGATGACTAATTTCATTAATTTGTTGGAAATAAGGTCAAATTATTCATGTAGTCATACAAGTTTTCTCAAGACCAAAATAATTTTATTTTATAATTAGTAAAACACTTCGACTTTCTCATTTGTATATTGACATAAATTATTATTCACAGAGATATGTATAATATATACTGTATAATTTAAATTAATATTGCTAATTAAAATTTCCAATAATATATAAATAAATTTGTAATTTAATAATAATAAATAAATAATGATATATTTTCGTAAAAATGTAATCTTTATAAGGGGTATTTCAGGAAGTTCTATTTACAATGTCAAGTTGAAAATGTTTATTTCCTGTAATATGAGATAAAAAGTGACATGGCGACTATAATAGAACTATGAATTATTTATTGAAAGATGATAAGACACATATGAATCTTACTTTACAGTTACACGAATAGGTTGTGGTTTCAACTTAAGTCTACTTATATACACACACTATTTATATACATAGAGGTTTTTCCCATAGTATAGAGTTAAAGTGTAGCATTCAGTTCTAACATCCAATAAATCTAAGTAATAAACGAAAAGTAAATTTGTATTTCATACTGTTATTATTTTTGTAAGAATATTAAGCTTATGCTTAAGCTTACAATATTAAGAATATTACATTATGAGTTTGTGATCAAAAATTAAATAAAAAAATATACTTACTTCAGTAGAGTAAAAGTCCTCAGCTCCATTCGCAGCAGACACCATATGCACGATGTGATTGTATCTATTGTCGCGCAACTCAACGCTGTTCCAGTTGTTTGCGAGCAGCATCGCCTCCCATTTCTCCTTGGATATAACTAGAATTTAAACGAAAAATTACTTAGCCATTGCTTGACAATTTTGAAGATGAAGCCATTTTGATAATACAAGGAAGTCGTTGCTTTCAATGTATATATTTTATTTTTTACTAACATGACAATAAAACTTCTTTATATAATATTTAAAAGAGCGTTTACTAGGAAATTTTTCATTCTGCGACCAAAATTTATGAATAATATTTTTAAAAATTGACCATTTTTTGTCGAATCTTTTGTTAAATAACAATAAAAAACGACGACACATATCATCAAAGTATTATACTCAAATTAACTGTGAACCTATTTCAGACAAATAACTTACTTAATAGCAAAAACACTAATCGTTATTATACTATTTTGTAACTGGTCTCAATAGAAAACAACTTTATAGTTAGAGCCATTTAGTTAATAGCATTTTATAATCATCTTAAAAGGTTTTCTAGTGGCGTCTAACGTCGAAGCTAGTAAACTTAGGTTTCCATAGCAGGGTAGGCAGAAGGAACCGAATGTTAAAACATTTAGTTCCCCACTTTCCGTCGATTTGTTTGGCATTGCGTGTTGATTGGCGGAACTAAACGCCGGACTTTTGCCTTGGCGGCACAGCGACGAAATGAAAATATTAATAAATAATAATTCATTGCCCTAATGGGGATCGAATCCACATCCGCCTCGTACAGTCACATCCTTGTGCCCCTTCGCCACTGCCTCAAACTTAGGTGCTATTAGATATAATATTTGAAACATTATTTATGTTTTTTCTTTAAACTTCGTTTGATTACACATTGGTAAGGAAGTTATTCTTCTACCATTGCAGTCACTTACAAGAAACATACAATAGTATCTTCCTGTTTGACTTCAACTAAATGTTTATAAAATATCTAAGGATGTTGTCCATGTAAAGATTTGAAGTAAATTTGTTAACAGCAAAATGAGTATGACTTAGTTATTACAGTAGTTACAGTATATTTTAATATTATAAATAATATTTGGGCCCCCTCAAAATTGTCCTAAAACAGTACATACTATAAATATATGAAGATATGTATCAATGACATTTTGAAAAAATAAATTTATACGGAGATTTCATGTACTATATTTAGATGTCTTCAAAGTGAATAATACTTGTTTACCAATGACATTTATCTATGATGCAAGGACATCGGAGAGACTTTTACACATACCTAGATATCGTTTCTTTGTTTTTTACAATATATTACGCCTTATTAAAAACAAAAAATAATGTGACTATTGCAATGTCACGTATTGTGGTCAATGTGAAATGGTCTATATGCGTAATTTATTCTAGACTGATTAAGTCTATTAAATTAATTTTCAAAAGTTTTCGGCTTAATGCTGTATCCCACACAGCAGGGTAGGCAGAGGGAACCTAGTGTTAAAATACTCCGTTCCCCACTTTCTGCCGAATTCTGGAGGAACTCAAAGTTTTTTGTCAGGAGGAATTCAAAAGTTATATGTCTAGTATAAAATTTGTAAAAAGTTTAAAAGGGAGAAGTAGATCGATTATAAGTTTGGCATTTGGGGTTATATGAGAAAACTATATCGATACCTATATTATAAATTCGAAAGTAACTCTGTCTTTCTGTCTGTCTTTTACGCAATCAGGGCCAAACCGCTAATTTAATTGTGATAAAATACTCATATAAAGATACTTGAGGGTCTCGGAATGAACATAGGATACTTTTTTTTCTCATATTTGTAATATTTTCCATATATACCAATATATTAAAATACTTATTAATTTGACATGCAATTTATTCCGCCATGTTAATAACAACCATCGCTATGCGTTGCTAAGCAACGATTTGCAAAGTTTGTTGTTAGAAAACTTCACCCAAAATGAGCTTACTTAACGCATCTCTCTATTGTGAAATTTCATAAACATATTTAATAAATATTCGTATAGTTCACGCGGGCGTAGCCGCTTTCGGGTCCACTAGTATTACTATAAATTGGTAAAACACTTTAGTGTATACAAATTCATTTTAAGAAATATTTGGCTATAAATTAAATTATTTCTTAAAACTAAAGTATAAAACAACTACTACGTTTTGTGAATCAAATAGTTTAAGATGTTTTAATATAGGTAAACTTACATGCACTAGCGTCCATGGCTCCTCGGTCGCATATAATGAGGCAGTTCCGTTGGCAAGTTCGCCCCAGTTCAAAGAAAGTGTTCTCTATCTGAATCATGGTCTTCAATAAGTTCTCCTGGAACTTAATCGCTGCAACAACAAAACATTTTAAAAATCAATTTTTTTAATAACATATAGGACGAGAGCATTAAATACAATGTGGACGTCTGACCTTATAATTATAAATACAATTATATACGGTTTAATGCGGAGTAAACTAGGTAGAAGGATTTGATATTCATTTAATAACTAACGTGTCAAACAGTTGAACCCAGTATCGCCTGCCCTTGATATATCAAGGTGCCAAGGAAGTCCCAAATAATTTCCATATTCACTCGCAATTCAGTGGGGCTAGATCCTACAATATATATAAACATAGCGACAATCAAAACACTTGGCGAGTACTTATACTGCATTTGTATTATAATATTAAGCAAATATGTTGCATTATAAATATGTATAGAGTATACTGCATTAATATGCATAAATATAAAATAAGATGACACAGAATTGCACCATATTAAGCGATCCACCGAGCACTAAAACTAATCTACTCAGCTAGAATAATGATCTCAACTTATTTTTCTAACATCCCCCGATTTGGAGCAAAGCCAATAAATATTTTAATTACTAATATATTTTTATCCTGAATAGTAATTATATTGAGATATATCTATGATGTAATTTACAAATTTTTGTAATAAACTGTAAATGGTTGTATAAATACCTACCTAAATTTTTCATAAATTTTAATGCAAACTGCAATACACAAAACTTTTAAGGAAAACTCCTATAGCCTTCCTGGATTCAAAACTGACGCAGTCGTGTTAAAAATTATTTTAAAATAAAATCAAATAAAAAAAATAACAAATAGCAAAACAATTTTATACAATTACAATTTTAATGACATCGAACTATTTTTGATATTACTGTCATTTATAAATACGAAATAATGTATAAATATAATCTATTTAAGTTTAATATTTAATAAAACACTGTAAGCCTGTAAGAGGTACTTTCTATAATTATTTCTATATATATGTATTCAGTCTTCGACTGCAAAATTAATTTATCTTAACACACGAGACAAAGGTCGAAGATGACAGAAGTATTTCATGTCCCAAATAAAATCTAGACAAGGTTTTTTAGCGCAGACACTAATAGTTAAATATATTAGTGACATTACTTTTTAATATCTCTTAATTAACATAGAGAGTATATAATATGTACTTTAAATCTTTCATTAAAATTAAGTATATCAACTTAAGTGTGGTTTTTAAATAACTATTCATAGCTATATGAAAAAGAAGAACAGCAAATTTAATTGCGTTACTAATAATAAGTATTTATTACAATTCTAGACTTATCCTGTTACCGTAAGTCGATACTATTATTGTTACAGCGTCAACAATAATATCTGGTTTCAGAAGTTGGAAGGCATTATAAGAAATGTTTTTCATTAAACACTTAACTCATTTTTTATGAATCTGGTCTATTTATAGACCGGTTATTATATCAAGCATAGGACGTCACATATACCGCGAACCTATTGCGTAGTGACCATGGGCGTCACTACTTCAGTTTTATTTTCAGAGTGCCAATGACCACAGTTCAAAGTCTGCATTTTTTAGGATATGAGGAAGTTAATCTCTGTCACCGCGGAAACTAGGACAGGCAAAAAATGTAAGGCATAATTGCAATGAAACTAAATGTATAAAAACCTTGCAAATTATACTGGGAATAATCGTGGCCATGGAAAGCTTGTTAAATGTTTCACATTTTTTTGTAAAAATATTAATCATTGCCTACACAATTATTTCTATTTTATTTTTATTCATTAGTAAAATTGTAAACTATTAAATGTAATATCGATGTTTTAAAAGAGTAAAAGGGAGATTTATATAATAAATATAGTTTAATAAAATTTATAAAGTTTATGGCCTCATCAATATTTTGAATTATTTTCTATTCATTAATTTAACCTTAGTAGACTAGAGTAGCTGTTTATTCCATTTCAATCATTTCACTAAGGCCTTCGGAAACATTTGCTTCTCATCACTATGAACAAACGTAATAAAGTCGCTACTAAACCAGTTTTACGGCTTCTTCTATTGTTATAACAGCTTGTGGCTGCTTTATGGTATGACGTATACGCTTTTATTACTATGAATTATGAAAATCATGCTAAGTAATATTTATTACGTATATATTTGTTATGTATAAAGCTAAGACCCTCTAGATATGTCAATTTAATTACGAGGTTATCAACTATGATTTATGACCAAATAATTTTAATATATATGATATAATTTCAACCGTATTATTTGAAGCCGTTTGAAGAAACCGGAGCATATCTATATTGAACGCAGTGGTTTTTGCACAAAACGAGAGCAGACAGTCTGGCGTTGGGCACATACCACCTGCTATTGCTACTGCACAAATTTATATTTGTGCAAGTAATTAAGGAAAATACAGATTATGATTACATTTTTCTAACGTAATAAAGACGGATAAATATCAAGTGGAAATAATAAAGAATCATTATTTTGTTTACACATAATATTCATAACAATTTATTCCATGATCTTTCAACATATTTTTCTGTTTAATAAATTAATATAAATTTACTTTATGTTATAAAGTTTGTTAGAGAAACAGTAATATTAAATGTGTTTAACCTAACCTAAATGAAATTTAACTCTATAAACTAAGATTTTCATTTATATATCTATTACACATTTGAAATACTGACTCATAGTACTTCCCCATAATATACTGTATAACATAAAAATCTACGCGGCTATATTGTATATGCGTATATTAGGTATATTTTTTTTAGTCACGGCTGACAGCGGACGATAAGAATGCCTAGCCGTGAACTTGATAAGACACCTACCATTTTTATGGTTGTGAGTTTAACTCTAGCGACTAGATGATATACGGCGTTACGTAAACATTTGCTATTGCTCTATACTCTATACGTTACACAAATCCTTTTATATTTTCCTGATAACGTTTATCAGTAAGTAATAAAATTATCCATATTTTCTTAACTGAAGTGTGTATTTCTTATTACAATCTGACAAAACCTAGGAAATGTTATTATTTTCATATGTCATATTTTGTGATCAACACGCAATGCCTCGAAAATTCGGAAAGTAGAGAACAGAGAGCCTGAACACTAGATTCCCTTTACCTACCCTGCTATATACGGGATACAGCGTGAAGCTGAAAAAAAAGCGATATTTACATATCACCGTATTACAAATATATGAAAATCAAAATGTAATACTTCTTAAAAAAAATACAGGTGCTTATACGGAAAAAGATTTGAGGAAAGTAACGACTTCCAAACAAAGTACATTGAACTTGATAACGATCGAACCTTTTCGATAGTAGCTCATTCCTTATTATAATTTAATTCCGTTAGGTCAAAGACATTACTTTCAAATCAAGGACGATGCGTTGTAAAAGTTTAACGTGATTATCGACGAATAAAAAAAAACATTGCGAGTCTATAAACTAATATTAGATTAGAGAATGATTCGAAGAGGATTGTAGCGTGTTTTTTTTATTTATTTATAAATATAATGGTAGAAAGAACAATAGCTTAGTTATTTAACTGCAGTCCAGTCTAATAAAAACTGATAAGTCAGTTATGCTGAATACCGTTTTCTTATCGCATGAAATTTTATAATTTTAATCAATGCTTGCGTGACTTTTTCTCATTTATTCATTTCACAAAATTCACAGTATTGTTTGGAAAGATGATATTCGTTTTGGGACTTAATTATCATGTATGCAGTAACTGGTTTAATCCAATACAATAAAGAGAGAACGCAGAATGTTATGAATAGGTCACACATGTTATCAGTTACCAAGAATGAACAATTATATTTATTATAAATATACGCTGCTTAGAAATTCCAAACATTTTTATTATGAAAAATATTTTCTCAGTGCATCGCTTGCGGCGTTATTGTGGCACTGGGAAGTGTCTAATTTGCATAAGAAATGAAAAACGAACATAAAAAAAGAACGTTCATATTTAAAAATATTCCTGTATCCTCAATCTAATTATCAGAACGGGATGCTACGCCACCGAAAACGCTGTATCAAAAAACAGGCGAAATTTGGAGAACGTAATGTATTAACAAAGAAGTCTCACTCTCTGCTAAATTCACTACGAGACAGTTGGAGGCGTGAGTTCTATACATATATGTACGAATCCCAAAATATAAACTAGATTGAATCTCTTAGAACAAAGTAGGTACGTCATGTCATTCATTAATTTGTTTATTGTTTACAAGAAACATTTTTCACGAATACTTAAGACAGCAATGCGGAGTATCAAATCACTTATCGCAGTTTAAAAATATCGCTGACGTCATTTCCTTTCCCCTTTGAAATAACTGAACAAATATAATTTCAGCGAGGCAATTTGGGGAAATGTACTTTTCTTTTAATTTACATATCGCGTGACCCCGTTATAGGTTTCTTCTTGTCTTTCATTTTCTGTAATTAAAGGACAAATTACAGAAAAGTAAAA
Organism: Heliconius nattereri; assembly: GCA_013403645.1. Classification (NCBI taxonomy): domain Eukaryota; kingdom Metazoa; phylum Arthropoda; class Insecta; order Lepidoptera; family Nymphalidae; genus Heliconius; species Heliconius nattereri. The sequence continues at coordinate 8,777,937 of JAAIXI010000237.1, forward strand.
AGTCAAAGTTGAATTACTGAAATATATTTATCGTTTAATTTAACGTCGAACCAGATTTTGTAATTTCGTGTCTGATGCAGAAGTTATATAAAAATATAATTTACAAAAACAATATTATGAAGATACATATTTTATATCTTATTGCATCTTCTGTAATTATCTGAAAATCTTATACATGCATATATTTCGTCGGTTGGAGCTCAAATCTACAACATTAATTAAAAGTACATAAAAACGCCGGTATTTTACACTTCTAGCGTCATTGAGAACTTGTCAACTGAAAATATTGAAAAACTATTGGCAATGCTTAAGTGGACATTGACCACGTCGTGTCATAAGAGCATGACGTTTGCTAGAAAGATCTATATTACGACATAACCAGCGTCCAATGCTTGCAATAAGCTTTTAATTAGTTACTTAACATCTCCAGTATTAAAGTTCATTATTTGAAACGTAAAATCCAAATGTACTTATTATATATTTTTAAATCTATTCTAAACAAAGGTTATAAAACTAGCATTTATGACCATTAATTTTAAAAAAAAAGGTTAAAGAACTTTTTATCTATTCCCATCCAAACGTGCCTAATGATGATGAGCGGATGACAGTATTAATGAGGTCCAAAACAATATGTTATCAGGTAGTGGATGTCGTCGCATAGATAGGTGTATATTAGCTCTAATCGATTTTCCATTTAGCCAGTCTACGGGCACTCACCAGAGTCGCCTTGCCTCGCCTGGGCCAGGGCGGCGGCGGTGCACCTTTTGCAGTGACCCCGACATTTATCGGGGACAACTATCGGTCTTTTTGCTATAACAACGTAATTTTGCGTCACACCGATACAAATACCGTCACGTCATAGACTTGATCTATATTTGAACAATTGTATTGCAAAATGAAAAATTATTGTATAAAGAAATAAGCACAAGGCTAACCATAAGTATTACGAAATATAATTTTCTATAGTGTTATCTGGGTTATTATTTTTATAATAAGTCATTTAAACAAACATATTAAAACAGAAACATAAAACAGACATATGCCATAAGTGTACCTAAAAACTATAGAGGAATATTCATTACACAGCTCGACTGACGTAACTTCAATGTACTTTTCATCAAAACAGTTGGCTTTTATCATGTGTGTGTATAAATTATTAGGAATGTTTTATAAACATTTTTTTTAACTTTACGCTGTGTCCCGCATGTGGCAGGGAACCTAATGTTAAGTCCCTTCCCCGTTCGCCGTTACCAGAGCGAAGAAATGAAAATATTAATAAATAATAATTCATTTCCCCAAGTGGGAAGTGACCCTACCACCGTCTCGTTTGTGCCACACACAAGCGTGTCAATGTACGGCCACTTCGGGCTGAAACACATATATTAGAAGACTTAATAGACACACAGCTGGTAGCGTCCGGTGTAAACAAGATGCATTCCGTGCATCACAATGAGAGTCATACATGATCATGGAAATTAAACACCGGCTGAAATTGAACGATGACCATATAGAAACGGATAAATCAAGTTATAGTCAGTTCATTCGAGTGACTTCCGATACTGTGATAGGTGTTTTTGTAATTGAAATATTGCTATAGGAACCACCTAGGAACTATTAACACATGATTCTAAACAACCAATATTTACTTTAGACCCAGATTATATTTAGTAAAATAAAATATATAAATCAGCTTCACGTTGTATCCCGCACACAGCAGGACAGACAGAGGGGACCGTTAATCACTTTTCGCTGAATTCTGGAGGCATTCCGTGTAGTGGCGGAACTGAACGCCGCGCTTTGCCTCAACACCAGAGCGAAGAAATCAAGATATTAATGGAAATAAATATAAAATTTAATGACGAAATAAATCTTAGTATAAGAATATTTTAGTATTTAGGCTGCCTAAGTAGCTTCTGTTTTTGCCTCGTGATGGTTTGTTTTGAAATTAGCATAACAAAGTATCTCAATCATACCCAGCCAGCCAGTGTTTGTATATTTTATGTGCTAAAACTATTTTCATGCGCGCCATGAACGTGACCGTGAAGCGATCGCAGATTGCGTCAAAGAGCAGCTCGTGTGGCCAACCGTGAAGCCCCATAAGATTACCTTCTATATATTATTATCAATATCTATTTATAAACAATGTAAATACAAAATATATAATTCAATGGGATACGCGTAACCGTCCTTGCATACAATGGATTGGACAGGTTTCATAGATTATTACGAGACTAGCACAGTAAGTACTTAGATAAATACCTAGTTGTGGTTATTGAATTAGGACTTATTCGATGTAGAAAAATTATAGAGATATATTAGATTCTCGCTGTATCCCGCACACAGCAGGGTAGGCAAAGGGCACCTAGTGTTGAGACACTCCGTTTCCCACTTTCTGCCGAAATCTGGAGGCATTGCATATTGAATGGCGGAACTCAACGCCGCGCTTTTGTCTGGACACCAAAACAAAGAAATGAAAATATATTTTTAAATAAATATTTCACTTTCTCGAGTGGGGATCGAAGCCGCCACCAGTTGCGTTTACAGTCACACACTTGTGCTCCTGCGCCACGACTGGCCTGAAACTATGACTTATTCGATGTAGAAAAAATATTATGGTCAAATAATTGATAGCTTGACGCTAGTTGAGCTTGATACGACGAGCCAGTTAGTTTGCGTATGTTCAACTATATTTAGACAACATATAGTGCATAACGAGAAGAAGCAACTGTATATCTAGATTCAATAAAAAACAGCAAAAAATAAAAAGAATGGAGGACACACTTCATATGCAGCTGATTGTTTGCCAAATGCAATAACTATTGACATTGTCTTTTTAATCACATATTAAATAGGTGTCACGTTTTAGTACTTTGCCATTTAGTGGTTAGATAAAATAAGCAAACACAAATCTCTAATTTTATAATCAGTATAATATTCTATTTAAATTTCAACATTATGAAGTATTCTAAATTATGTTGTAATTTCGTAAAGAAATTAAAATGTAACTTCTGATCATACTTTGATATAATTTATACCATTTTAATATGTTTATAGTAATACTGTGTATGTTATTTTGAAATTAATAAATGAATCTCTTTTACTATAGAATAAACCATTGGTTAATATGTCTATATCTAATACCTATATAAATAACACCTACTACGCTTAGAAAACTAATTCTGCAACATCAAAACGCGGCAGACGAAAGCTTTTCTCATAAAATAATAAATTTGACTAATATTTCTGTCTTATAATCGTTTCGCAAAATTTAACGTAATAATAAAATTAAATAGTATTTCAAAGACATCGCCGGCGTATTCATGACATAACTATAAAAAGATACACGCAACGATAAAGCTTCATTAGTTACCAGTAACAGAAAGCTACTGAAACGAAAATAAACGTGGCACGTGACGCAGCGGACCGGGGCAAAGCCTCGCAAATAGTGACGACAAATATATTATAATCTATAGATTTGTATAACAATTCCAACATAATAGAAATTGGAAATCCACCATAATACTGGATCCAATATAAGACTGGTTGAACTCAGAAAGTATATTTTTGATTGGAATTAGAGTTATTTTGTTTTGAAATTTGAAAATGAAATCACATTAATAGGTTGATACGCAATACCTCTAGAATTCGTCAGAAAATGGGGAACGGAGTGTTTTAACACTAGGTATCCTCTGCCTACCCTGCTGTGTGCGGAATACAGCGTGAAGCTGAAGCTGATTAATAGGTTGATATAACCCATTATACCTCCAGTCATCGTTACCAGGACGCTCAGTATTTCCATTTGACCATGCGGGCGAAGTTGCAGTTTTATGAGTGGTTTTAAAAGCTAGGTATTAACAAACTCATCAAATATCATGACAAACTATCATGCGCATAAAGCAAGACATATTATATAGCACGTAGTAGTAACGAAGGCAATAATTATAAGATAGTTTACTCAATATTATTTTATTTCAACATCGCCGGTTTACATAACACGGTAATACTATTTAGACATGTATAAATGGTTAGGTAATTTATCGAAAATCTATTCGCCAAGAGAACGACTCTTATGTACACCTACATCTTACTCGAACTTGGCAGTGAAAAATCTTATTGACCTACCTTAAGCGATTCAAATGGATAATGTGATGGGCGTGTCTAAAACATGTTATAAATACGCAAAACAATGGTTATATAAAATAGAAAATATGGCGTATGAGAAAAAATTACTAACTTACCAAATGAAGGCATAAATTATGAAAAGTTTAAGGCTGCGATTAAACATTTTTTATATTTATAAAATATTATTCACGCTTCAACAAAGATATATTATGATTGTAGTTAAATAATAAAAAAATAAAAGTAATCTAAAATTGTAATAAGAATGCAATAGAGTATAGCCAATTTGACGCTCATTAGCTAAAATAAATGGTAATAAATTTTCATTGTTATGCAACTGAAGAAAATTTATAGCTATATAAATAATAAAATAAAAGAAATAGAATTTATACCCAACCTTCACATAGCTTTATAGAATAAAGAAAAATAAACAAAACTATTCTTGCGGCACAGAGGCATGTGAATTCTGATGATTGTATTGTTGGCAAGCTCCATTGGGATCATTCTATGTCTACAGCAATGTCATTTACCTCCCTCTCTTATGATAATATGTCACTTGAAAATGTTTTTATTCAAATTTTCAAGTTTAAAACAAATACAATTATATTTAACAATTATTGTCATTCTTAATATTCCATTTGTAATAAAATATATATTAATTTAAAAAAATTGCTTACCTTCATCTGGGCTGAGATCTGCAAACTTGATGCCACCACTGTAATAAAAAAGACACAATAACCTTATTCATCAAATTACTTATCAATGTAATTGAAAAAAGAAATAGAAAACTATCTCATATAAGAGCTATTTTGAATATCTGCTTTTTATAATTACTATGAGAAATAAATTACTAGACTATTAATAAATGACAATAGAATAGTCAGTCTGAGATTAAATTATGATAAGAATAATTGAACATTGTGAAATAAATGTAATTCTTCTATATTATTAACAATAATTATATGAGATGCGACATAAAATTTATTTAATTAGTAGCAATGTTAATTATTGTCTTGTAATTAATCTAAATCATGTTTTTTTGAAATTATTGATATGCAACCAACACTCAGTGAGTGTGTTAGCTGCATTTCATACCTTAAGAGGACGGTAGCCGTTTCCGGCACCCGGAACACCTGTAAATAAACACAATGTGGAACAATGTTTTATTGGATCTCCTTTTGGAGACACCATACCAAATATGCACCACAAAGAATTCATGTTTCGAAATATAATTTAAAAATATTAATAGGTTACAAGTGTAAATAATTTCCTATTAGATATTTCTCCGATTTTAAATATAATAAATATAATTTGTAACTCTTTACCTGATTATTTTACAATTAAAACAGTTAAAGGGAGATAACAAGTATCTGTCTCAATTAAAATTGAGTATTTCAACTTGATAAACAAAAAATATATTTACCTTCCATCCCAAGTTTTCGAAGAATGTGCTAAGTCGGGATTGTCCCGTAGTTTTTCCGCCGCAAGGCCCTGTTAGGTTAAAAAGTATAAAATTATGTACTGTATGAAATGGTGCCAAATCTCCACGTGCAATACGTTTATTATTATTATATGTTTCAATTTCTATACAATATGTCTAAAAAGCTTTTGTTTCTTCTGAAGAGAAATAAAGATTAAATATTGCCGTTTCTTACATTATTTATATTTATAGCGATAATAAAAATATAACTCACCTCCAGTCAGTACCAGCTTATACACAATTTTCTGGGATTGATTCGCCATTTTATTTAAACGCATTTAGACGCATAAATATAAATTACAACTAAATTAAACTAGAAGTAGTGCAAGGAACGGGAATATCATAAAAAAGTGAAATATACGTAAGTATTATAAAGAGCCATCACAGCAAACTGCGCATCGCCCAACAGGCGCGCGAAGAAATGAAAGACGAATTGAATGAATAGTCAATCGAACTAATGTTGCCAACACGAGTGAGAGTATAAATGTATGCTACAGATTATTATTTAATAAGGTTTCTTTATTCAAAGCTATTTTAAGCTTAAGTCCCAAGCACTGCTCCATGCTTCACATAATATAAATACCCTAGATAGTCTTCCATCCACTTCTGATGTGTTAACAGGTGTTATGTAAGTTAGTACCGTTTTTTGTTAAATATATTTCTCTTATGATTTCTAACAGTATAATATTTTCTATTCAGGCTTTTTTTATCTGTAGAAACTGTGCGAATAATAATAATTGTATTGCAACTTGTGACCTTAGCCAAAACACTGTTACACTTGTTGTATTGCTGTTATTAAGACTAAGCAGTTAAATACTGTAATCGAAAATTTCAAAACTCTGATCTCGTTACCTCTATCGACTCTTTAAGTTTAAACGTACAGCTGTTAGTGGCGTAGTATTTTGAAATTGTAGTAAAGCATTCACGATGAAATAGAAAATTGACCTTACATTCACATTTGACATTAAGCCTACATTCATAGAAATTAATACGTGACCAATGGCAATTTTGATTTGGACTCATTTATCAAATTTTTTATTGCAGTCAAAAATATTATTATTTGTCTAGTAAATACTATGCTTTCAAGATTCGATCATCATATTTGGGCTTCAGGTTAGATTTAATTACAAAGTAAAAAAAAACACTATTTATATTTTATCGCTTTCGACCTTTCATATAGCAACACAGGTTGCCGGCAGATCCTGTCCACATAATATATATAACAATTCGATTCGACTAGGCTAAACAAATTCAAATTATTCTTTATTCAAATAAGCACTTTTGAATCATCGAATGAACATATGCACAAAAAGCTACCACCGGTTTGGAAGGCAGTTCTGCTGAGAAGAGCCGGCAAGAAACTCAACAGTTGCTCTTTTCAAAATCAATGGTACAATCTATTACATTAGTTGGCAGCTATCCTGCATTACATTCAATAGACATTAATTCCATACATGTTTGTCCTCTAAATATTCTTGAACAGTGTAATAAGCTTTACTTGTCAGAATTTTTTTTACTGATATTTTAAATTTTGGAAGTGGCAAACCTAGAATACACTGCGGAATTTTATTATATACACGTATGCTCAGACCCATAAAAGATTTATTAACTTTTTGGAGGCGAAAACTTGGAGTAACAATCTTATCTTTATTTCTCGTTCCTATCGTATGATTGTCACTATGTTTACTATGACAATGTATATTTTGTCGGACAAAGAGAATATTATAGTATATAAATTGAGAAGCAACTGTAAGAATACCTGCATCTTTGAAAACATCTCGCAGAGAATCTCGCGCTCTTAGTTTATAAATATATCTTACGGCTCTTTTTTGGAGGATAAATATTGAATTTATGTCTGAAGCACTGCCCCATAGCAGCATTCCATAAGATAAAATAGTATGGAAATAGCTATGGTAGACTAGTCGGGCAGTGTCAACGTCCGTCATTTGTCTTCTTTTTTAATTGCGAACGCGGCAGAGCTGAGTTTATCTGCAAGTGCTTCCAGATGAGCGTTCCACTGGAGTTTGGAATCTATAGTAACACCTAAGAAAATAGCTGATTCCGACACATTAAGAGGTTCTCCTTTAATTATTATACTAAAATTATTTGTTTATAAAATATATAAAAAAAATATTGGGAGCATTTAACAATTTAATGAAACTCAAAACAATAAAAAAAATTAAAGGTTTTTAAAATGTTTGTCTATGGATCTGCTGGATCAAGTTAATCTCAAAAACGGTTTAACCGAATTAAATTAAGTTTGCACTGTTATATTTATTTTGGCAAGCTTTCCTTAACATTTGTTTTATTTCAATGAATTCACAAAGTGTTTTTTAAACGACTACTATAAAATAACTGTTTTATTGAAATGGCTGAAACAGTGATTTTTAATGTATCGTTTTTAAAATAATAATGTTATTAGAACACATGTCCAGTAGCCTATGTCCAGCAGTGGACAAAAGATGGCTGTCGATGATGATGATGATTAGAACACATCATCACAGGTCTATTCTATTTGACTAAGTCCGCAAAACGGCACGCTCATAAAGCACGAATTTGATGAATATCATTGTTATGTATATTTTTTTATTGCAAATCGAATCATTTATTGACGCTATGTGCCTCAGTGGGACAGCTTTTGGATTAAAATATTTTTTAATTAAACGTTATTTTGAAACTTTATAATTTTTATTATGTTACTCCTAATGAACTTATTTTCAATTGACAACTTTTAACAGAAGTCGGAGAAATATTTTTAACAATTGAAATGTTTATATGAGAACTATCAGTAAGATGATCATTTTTCTTTTCCACTAAAATTAGCACAGCAGGAATGTGATGCCAATATTTGCCAAGACCACGATTTCTTTTCTCAACAGTTGTTGAATCGCCTACGGATGTAGCTTCTTCTTCAACTGAAACAATATGTTATTTTCAATAAAGTACAAATAAACTTCTTTTGACATAAATAATAACAAATAAGAAAAAAAGCAATTTTTTGAATTCAGTATCTAAAACCCTTCATGTACGAGTCCACCTCGCACTTGACCGATTTTTTTTACAGCTGAATTTAAAATATAATTATATAATTGATTTTACCCTCCACTTCTCTAATATCCATATCAATCCATCGTGTTTGTATATTAACACATATAAGGCCAACATTTAATTCCTTACAAATAAATCTGCTGAGGTTTACAATTTTATTTAAATATATTAAACCTGGAAAATAATAATAGATAATATTGATAATTACATGTTTCATATATAGGAACATTCATATTTCATACCATATTTATTATTGTCTCCAAAATGCTGTAATACGAGACTTGGTAGTGAATCTATGATTATTAATGATAAATTCTCAATATTTGAACTATGAGACTTTATGCTTTCTAAAAATCTAATTAAGTCTTCCATATTCCAAATGTGTATAATTTTTATTTTTGTCATAACTAGGGCCATATCCTGAAATATAATAAAGCGTCTATATATTGTCATCATCGTCATTGTATCATAAAGTAGGTTACTGTCTAAGAGCCAAGAGGTGTGTCTCGCTATAAATTTTGAAAAAATATTTTAGAAAACATTTTTTTAACACAAAATTTTTTTTAATATTATGTACCTTATGTGAAAAATTATTTGCATCTAAAATTTTTTGTACTGTTGTTGCTGAAAAATCTCCTTTAGTGTCAATATAGAGGACTGTATTTAAATCTTTAACACTGTTAATAGCCAACTGCATACATAATTGAGACTTCCCACTGCCAGCAAGCCCACATACCTCAGTTATTTTCCCAATAGAAATACCTCCATTTAAAATTAAGTCCAAGCTGAAAAAATATTTACATAGTATGAAATAAAGTAGCTTCACTGCATGTTTATTCCATATAATTTATGCAATGTGGTTTTCACTAATAGACAAAGAGACAGAGTAAAGGAAGTTTAATATGTACAATATATGTATCATACATATTAAACTTATATTAGAGCAAGTCCAAGAGGCAAGAAATGTCTTAGTGAGCAAGGGTGCAAGCAGATTATTAGTTTGAATATGATAGTATTACACATAATATAGTATCTTAATTATTTTAGTAATGATTTATATAACATTTATTTATAAATTGACTAAACACAAAACATATTGTTTTACAAAATTAAAAGTATAGTTTGTACATTCAGTAAGTCGCAATATTTATTAAAAAATTAATTAAACAAATTGATCTTTATATACCTTGCAATTCCAGTTGCAATATATTTCCTACATGTTATTCTTTTAGTAAACAGTGTAAAACCACTGATTAATGGTGCTGAGTATTGGCAAAAAATATCATTTCTTATTTCCAAAATTTGGGCTAAGTTTAGTTTAGTTATTATTGATAATTTTTCTGCATCCTCTTGTATAAATTCTAAAATAGTAGTTATGCGATTTTGAGAAAGCACTTTTAAAATGTCTCCTGTAAAGAATTCATGATGTTGTAGCTTTATGCTATTCATTGTGTAGCAACTAGTTGGATTCAATTATATATGTAGTTAAATAAGTATTTATTTATTTTTCCTTTGAATGTTCTCAAGATTGGCGCTCCACACTTTTATTTTGCTTTTGTCTGACAGTTGACATTCAAATATGACATGACAGACTCTTACTTTTTTTTCTACATAGTTATAAGACAAAAGTATGACACCATTTAGCCCTATGTACGATTAAATGTTACATGTGAAATGAGTATCTAAATTCCAGCTTCTAGATTTAATTGAAACGAAGCCAATTAAGCTTATCACTTGCAACTCGTCTCGGCCCATCTCCTTTACGACGTTTACGACGTCTTTATGGTACCGACCATATTTGTAACTACAGTCCAAATGCAAATTTATTTTACTATGTGTACCTACATACATCAACAGAAGGAAACTGCTGAAAACACGTTTTTACATTATTAGGGTTCCGTACCTCTATAAGAAAAAATCGGAACTTGGGATCACTTTGTTGTCTGTCTGTCAAGAGCATCTGTCAAGAGATCTCGAGATCGCACGCAATTTTTTTTGTAGATTTGTCTATTACTGTTCCTAAACCCCCCTGAATTATTATTTTGTAAATATATTCAATGTACAGACGCGCTATTTTCCCTTTTTTATATTATCATACGCACGAGCATATATTTCATTTCACAGGGTGGGAACTAACCCACAACCTGCCGCGTGTGCAGTCGCACGCTTGTGCTCCGGCACCACGACTAGTTTCTGGTATTTATAAAAGTTTGCAGCAACTAAATTTTTGCAAGTTTCAACCTTCCTTTTTGTATAACTGAACCTACAAACATATAAACATAGGAAGTCACAATGACACAAAAATAGCATGAGCAAAACAATAAATAAAAAATAATAATAATACAATTTTAATTTTATTTCAAGTTCATAGGAGCGGAAATACCACCTGCCTTTACGTCTATTATATTGTGACATTATGTAACTAAAATCATTCTTCATTGGAGGATTAAAAAAGAACGTCCCTCCACTAAATTTTTGAAAAATTTAAACAAAACTATTGCAACCCTGGCCTTGCGTTGCGTTGAGTGTTGTGATTTTACTGCAAACTTGTGACTCGCGCGCACACCAAGATGTCAACTGATCGAGTTATCAGTACACCAAATCATTTGTAGTTATTGAGTGTATATGTGGAAATATACCAAATAATTTGTAGTTATAGAGTGATAAATAAAACTGCAATATAATGCTTCATCATCACCATCATCAGCCTGTCCTCGTCCACTGCTGGACATAGGCCTCTCCAATGGCACGCCACTGAGTTCGATAATGCTTATTATATTTATTTAAGAACATCAGTACATCAACATTCTAGACAATCAAAAATATACTTTTGTTTATAATTTGTCAAAGCAGATCCTAAAACTTAGATTGTACCCATCAATTGTATTTAATATTCTACGTAAGTAAAAATATAATTTATATCGACAACTTTACGTACACATTATATGCACTTTGTATGCAAACGCAAATTTTGGTAAAATGGTAGACATGTTCTTTTTAACATTTGTAATTACAAAAAATATTTTAACCCTAAAAGAAATAAGCGCCGCGTTTGCAAAAAAAAAAACAACAACAAGTAAGTGGTTGTAACACAAATATAAGCTTCGACACAAACATTTAGCAATGAAAATCTTAACCTAGTTTTGAACTTTCAGTCAACGCACTACATTTAGCTATCTAAAAGAATAATAATCTGACTTGATATATCGCTACAATCACATTAAAATTAAAATTTATTCAGTTTAATGCTTTACAACAGAATGGTGTGGCGTATAATTAAATTAAACACTTGTACCGTTTTTGTTCCGCCCTTTTGTTACACAGTGAGTTATAATTTTTAAAATAATTCTATAATTATTTACTATATTAACTAATAATTCTTTATTTAACACAAATCGAGTCTTTTAATCGATTGGTATTAAATAAAGTTTAACTAATTGTGTACTTTGAAGATAAAACATAAATATTTTCCTTAAAATGACAACATTATCTAACGTTAATAAAAGATTATTATTAATTAAAAAGTATCTCGACGCCATTACGACAACAATAAATGACCTGTTTTTATGTTTAATAATAACATTAATATTTAATCTATTTTATAACACATATCTAAATAGACTCTCAAACAATGTAGCGACATTCAAGCGGAAATAACTTATTAAAATTGTCATGGGCAGATTATAAAGAAAAGACGCACAAAAGCATCGTCCGAGATCAATTTTTGAGTATAGAAAATGCCCAATAGTTATAATAATAATTAATAATATTTTCATACTAAGCATAATGGAGTACATAATAAAACCCGAAACAAGTCGAGGCAAGTCCCTTTCTCTACAATATCATTAACAATGAGTATAATAAAATTATGCTGAGATTATAACACTGACAATGGCTATGTTAAAATGTGTTTCATAAGTATAAAACTATGTGTATGGAAATTGTTCTCTACATGAACACCTCGCCATATAGACCTTGAAAATAAAATATTTCATGCCCTCACACCACCCAACTGTTTTCACATTTTATGTATTCTTTCATAATAAGTCTTTATTATAACAATTCTTAGAAGAAAATGCTGTAAAATCTAAAGCCAGTTTACTTTCAAAGCTAAAGTATTTCCTAATTTCCTTAAATTAAGCCAGGAAATAATAAAAAAAAACCTAACAATTTGGCCAGATCTAATGACAGTAAAATTAATATATTATCTATACTAGTAAATTGGGGTCTAGTGGTAATATTCCCTGCGGTAGTGTTCCAGATGGTCGTAGTCATAGGTTTGGGAGGAAGGGTATCCTGAAGGGCGTAAGTGACGAGAGGATATCGAGTGGCGTGGCGGGCGTCGCGGGGGTCAGTCTGTGCGGGGTTCTCGGTGTTCGCGAGGTTCACGGGGTTCGCGGGGGTCTCGTGCAGGGCTCCAGGGCTGGACAGGAGGAGCGGGCGGAGCGTCATCGCATTCTGCTACGTTACTGCCTTCGAGAGAAAGACTGTTAAGAAGAATGTCGAATAGGGTGTCCTGTAATAAGAAAATTATGAGTTTTATATACTTGACATTTCTTTTTTATATGTGTATTACTACTACTCTACTGCCGAACCATCTTTCGAGTCGTTGGTAACTACAACAATTATTAGTAACAGTAATTAGCAAACAGTAATAATAATTTAAGTTACTATTCATAAATCAAACTCAGTAAGTAATTGAAGTAAAGAATAAAATATAATATAATACATAAATATATGTTACTATAACATTACATTATAATCAAGTATGACCTCGACGTCGTCGGTGTCGCTTAGCGAGGATGCGGAAGGCCAGTAGTCGCGAGTGCCTTGTCCAGTCCCTGTATTGCCTACAGCGGAGAGGGCCCCGTTAGTAGTTGTAGGGGGACTTGTGGCAGCCCATGCGGCTGTAATGTTGGGAAAAAATGTATGTATTGTTATGGTTGTATAATTTTACATCTAGTATTGTCTATTTTCTTTGGTTCACATCCTATGACACAATAAGGTAGGAGGAGAAAACATAGTTTTGAAACTCCATTCTCCATATTCCACGCAATTCGAGACATATATGTGTGCCGGAAATCAATGCTGCGCTTTGTCTTATTGTCAGAGCGAAAAAAGAAAAAGAACCGAACCCCCGAGTGGAGATTGAACTCACAGTCAGACGCTATGTTACTGCGATCCGATGGCCTCAACCTGCATAAAGAAGCATGTATGCATACCAGCAGTATCTCTTAGCTGCCCGGGCGAGAGCGGAGCGGCGCGGGGCGAGCGCTGCGGACGGCGGGGGCGCGCCGGCGAGGGGCGGGCGCGAGGCAGGGCGCCGCTACTGCGGGCTGGTGCGGGCTCGCTTTGGGACGACGTCGACCAGTTGCGTTTTGGACCTGTAGTATGGGTTAAGTTTTATTTAATTCCTTACTACACCTAGATTATATTAATTGATTGATTTATTGAAGCCGTCGTGGCCCAGGGGCACAAAGGTGTGACTGTAACTAATTTATATTTCCATTTTCTTAGCTCTGGTGTCGAGTCAAAGCGCGGCGTTGAGTTCCGCAATTCAACACGCAAAGCCTCCAAAATTCGGCGGAAAGTGGGGAATGTAAGACACTCCTTACATTAGATTCCCTCTGCCTACCCTGCTGTGTGCGAGATACATAGTGAAGCTGCACTGCACTGCATTATATTATGAAAAAGATAAGGAAAAGCTTTATGATTATGGGGTAAACATGGCCACAATAACAATTGTACTATTTTAAAATGTTTGTATTACACACAATATTTTATATAGAATGGTAATTTTGATGCGAACTTTAGTGTTTAAAAATATACTTACACCATGATTAATATTATTCTGATCTGTGCCCAAAACCCTCAATTGCACAAAAAATGAAATAAAAAAAACCACCTCACCATGTTTAGTACTACGAGGACACTTTGGTGTTAATCCATTAATGCGCATTAAGTTCAAGAGCAGCATGTCGGTATGCGCGGCCGTCGACAACTGCGGGTCGTCGTGCCGGGCCGGCGGGGGCACCGCTACATTCGCCACTGTGCTATGCAGATATGGCAGGTACGGTGACACCGAGGGCGACCCGTCAGTGCCGGCGAGGCTAACACCCCTTTGGTCCGTAGTGGCGAGGGTGACACCACGTTGATCAGTACCGGCGAGAGTGATACCACGTTGATCAGTAGTGGCGAGGGTGACACCCCTCGTGTCGGTACAAGCGAGGGCTATGCCTCTCGAGTCAGTACTAGCGGGGGTCACTCTACGCCCATGTACAGCACATAACAAACGACTGAGGATGTCACCAGCATCGCTTGAACGCCCACCACAAGCTCCTTCGATGTCATTTTCACCTGTTTATGGAACAAATATTATATAACATAATATTACAAAAGTGTACATTTTAGACTATCTAGTCAATTATTTACTTACTCACAAATAATTATATTCAATCATTTATATGAATTTATTGTAAGAATTATAGAATATTTTTCAACATAACTTTGTTAGTTTAGTTTAAAACATTAATTAAGGCAAAATAACTATGAATTCTTTTAATCAAAAACACAAGTACATAAATTAACCCAAACTGACTAATATATATATATATATATATATCATAGAAAAAGATATTTTAATGTAGTCCAAAACATAATGTTTATAAATAATTTATTTTCAATGTGTGTGTACGTCTATAGCCTTCACAGGCTTGTAAACGCGCAAACGGTACGACCATGCGCGCTCAAGCCGATGAAATTTTTTAAATTAAATAACCAAAACTAACTATTGCAATTAACATATCATAGCATCAAAAGTATAATTTACTACAATCCAAATTAATCAAAATAACACAAATGTATATAAATAAAATGAATGTTCAATGGGCGTGTGTATGTCTATAGGCTTCACAGGCGTGCGCGCGCAGTCGGTAGGGGCGGGCGCGGGGGCGGCGCGGACGGCGGCGAGAGGGGGGCGCGTCCTCCTCGGCTGGCGACGGGGGGGATGCCGGGGAGGGCGGGGACGGGGGACACTCGGCCAGGCCACACCACGAACACCCACTCGGCGTTGAGCCTTCTGTTAGACACCATGTATTGATAGGATGGGGAAAGGATAAGGAGGCTGTTGTGGCTCATTAGGACAGCGTCTGAATGTAAGCGATTGCAGATTCGATTCCCACTTGGGGCGAATAATTGTTTAATTTCGCTGCTCTAATAACTTGTAATGTCTCTAAAATTACTCATTTGTGGTTGTGTATGGTCAATGTTTTGTCTTAACACTAACAAGGGATGCAAAATGAAGCTATTTTTTTTTTAGGAAAGGAAAAAAGGGTTTAATATTAGTATTATTTTGTCTAGACGACTCACCTGACATAGTTTCTTCATCAACATCATTCTCTTCATTGGAATTCTCATCAATGTGACTAGGATTGTTATCGTCTACAAAACCATCTAACTCACTGAATAAAAAGTCCTGCGGACAAAATAAATAGTAATCTATAGATATAATATAATCGTACCTGATCACTGTCTGTACATGGAATATGTATGAGAAAAATATATTGGGCGCAAATATTAATGCAGTAAAATCTTAAATAATATAAATATACTTCGCCCATATAATACGTTTGACATAATAAAATTGTTTTGGGAGTATACAAATCCAAGGAAGCCGTCGTGGCGTAGCCCCATTGTGGGAAATAAATTTATTTTCATCTTTGTTTGTTTTTGTATGAAAGCAAGGCGCATGTTGAGTTTCGCCAGTGACTTTTGAATTTTGGGTCGTTTATCTTATCAAAAACCTACCCCAGTATCACTACTCGACTCGGACACGGGTTGTACAACCGGTTCGGGGCTAGTGACATCGGCGGTGTCCTCGGGCTTTGGTCCTTCAGCACTAGCATTGAGCTCGGGGGAAGACATCGAAGCACATAATACGTTAGTTGTAGTCGTGCTGGCTTCGGTTATAGGAGTGCTGGCCACTGCTGAAAGACAAAATTCACAATAAAAATTTAAGGTGGTAGTTGCATTGTGGCCCAGCGTATGACTCGACCGTCGTGGTTTCATTTCATGCTCAGGGATTATTGAATAATTTAATTTTATCTCTCTGATAACAAAACAAAACACGCATTTTGAGTTCCGGTACTTGGAAAATAGAGCATGGAGTGTCTTAATAGTACTTTCCTTCTGCTTACCCTGTTATTTACGGAATACAGCTGGAAAATATTTTCTCTCCATACTAATCACAGTAAATCTAATCCCCAAACAAAAATCTCGTAGAACACTAATAATTTAAAGCCATATATGAAAGGGTTAAGTGATGATGCAAATTTTTCGGTCATTGTAATATAAAAATCCTTATATATATATTGCGGCAAAGAGCGGCGTGGAGTTCCGCCACACAACGCGGTATGCGTTTAGAACTGGGCTGAAACTGTAACACGACGTGTCTTAACACTGGGTTCCCTCTGCCTACCTCCTGTGTACGGGATACACCGTGAACATGATTGATTTATTGAATAATCAATTTATAAGTGTACATACCAGTCAAAGGAGACTCCGCAGTGTGTTTATCAGGGCGCGGTCGGGCGCGGGAGGCGCGCGCCGGGGCGCCGGCCGCGCTCAGCAGAGTGTGCAGGCTAACTAGGGCTAGGTTGTCGGCGCCGCCCGTTTGGAAGGAGTTTGCTGATCTGTGAAAATTTATTTGGAATTTTATTTACAAATACAGGATATGTAAGGGAAGAGTAGGCAGAAGGAACATAGTGTTACCTACCTAGAAGTAGAAGGCAGATTATAATTATCGAGCGCGTGCTGCGCGCCCGCTCCGCTCGCGTTCATGGCGCCACGGCACACTGTACTGTTGCAGGTCTCGTCGAACATGGCTATGTTTAGAATACCTGGGAAGAATTATGAATTAATGTGGTATGTATGTAGTAAGGTAGACAGAAGGAGGCACTAAGACACTTCGTTGCCCATGTTTCGTATAATTTTTCAAACATTGTGTAGCGAAACTAACGCCCGTCTTGTCTTGTTACTAGAGCCAGGAAATGAAAATAGTTGTATTTACAGCTTAACCATAAAAATGAAAAAGATACAAAATAAATAAATTAATTAAAGTGTGCACTTCGAAGTACCTATTACAGTCACCTAAGTTCTAAAACATAATAAGCACCTAAAGAAGGTAAGAGTAAATATTAACTTATCAGGCTAACTCGCTTTCAGGAAACATCAAAAACTCAACTGTTCAGGCCAAACATCTGATGACAATATCTTTTTAATCACTTATATGCAATGGTTTTTCTTACACTTACCGACCGTTACTATTCATTTCTTTTTGAATATTCACTATTCACACACTTTATTGTTTTAACGATCAAAGGAAACCGACCTGGACTGGCCAGCCTCTGTCCGGTGACGACGCCGTGCTTGAACTTCCAGTCCCTGTTGGCGTAGAGCGCGTCGGGCGCCTCGTGCGCCGGCTCCGCGCCTGCCACCCCGGCCACGCCCAGCGAGTTGCGGGACATCTCTAGTGTCAGACGCTGGAGAAAGACATTGCGTAATGCTATATTCCGCATAGAGAAGGCCAGGCAGACTTAAGCTAGTGTTAAAACATTCAAATTTATCAACGCTTTATCTTGTTATGTTCTGAGCAAGAAAATTAAAATAATTCAATTGAAATAACTGACGCGTTTACGTTGTCTCATTATGTCACGACGACTTTTTCCTTACAAAAATAGTATTTTTTTATACGTCACATAAGCCAGAAAATTAGTTGTGTACTAAATTATTAAATATTTAATAGTAGTAGTTCTTTTTGTAGTTCAATATACTCTCAATAATACAGATATATACATATATGCTACAAAAAGAAGAACTGCATCATTAAGAAAAAGGGAAAACAATAATAACAAAAACTTACCTCTTTGAGATCATTTATCTGCACAATATGTTGATTCTGCATCGTAATTAGCTGATTGATATACCACTGCTGGTCGCGGCACCGCTGGTAGAAGGTCGGCGGGCGCACTTGGAATCTTTTGTGTGAAACATTTAGATACATTAACCATAGAGGGATAGGCAGAGGGAATCTGGGAAGTTAGTGTTAAGACACTTTGCTCCGATAATGACACTTCTGTTGCTCTTTTTCTTACGAATTCTGGTGGCTTTCCCTGTCGAGTGGCAAAACTCAATGCCACGCTTTGCCTCATTACCTCTCGGTCTGGCGAAGGAGAGGTATTGAATGATAAAATTAACGACGCGTTTAGAGTCGCGCGCTTTACAGGGCACGCCACGACTTGCCTCAAACTGGCCTGGTGTTTACATTTACATATTCATTTATGTGTTTTCCCCACTAATAGGTAAAAATTTAAATCAAGATATGCACAGTACTAACTATATCATTTGAATGACACCGAGAGGTTGTCTCATTATAAGTTATCTTTGTTAGAGTGAAATTGTTAAGAACCAAAACCAACTAAAGAAATAACAAACATTATTCAATTTAATGAAAATAAATATTATTTATATTAATTTTACCTCAATATCAACGTATCGGTATCAGGATTAAGATACCCCTCACTAGCCAGAAGGTCCAATCTGAAGAATCTATTATAACCCCAACACTCGCCCACTTCGAAGTCCGACGCGAATTCCCGTACAATATTCTTTGAAGGATCACGTGACACCTGGTGTAGCATCTCCACACGGTATTCGTACCTGTTTTTAAATATTTTAACGTAAATTATACCACAAGTAACCATATGAATGACTGACTTGATTTGTTGATGAAAATTTAAACAATTTCAAGCAAAAGTATTTCGAAATGTTGTGTACATCAATGTATATAAGAAAATGTTTATTCAGTTCATTATTTTATGTATGTAAACACCTCCTATAGATAACTAACAGATATCCTAACTATATGTTAAAAGTAATTCGGAAGTTGGAATCTGAATGATAAGAGTTCTAGTGAGATATACATAGATCAGTTCAGCCACTTAGCTCCAGCCAGAAGAAACTTCCATACATTTAAGCGCAAGCAGAGGCCTAAATGATTATACAGCTAACAGTATGTCAACGAGACCTTTAAAACATTTAACAAGTACTTTAATACTAAAGCGAGAATACTATGATGATATTTTTAATAAATTATGGATTGTATATATTTTCAACACGTATGTACATGATTATACAACGATAAGCCTTGTCCTCATTTCTCTATAATGCTGCCACAACTGACTTAAGCAACTAATATTTTAAATAACATAGTTTACTCCTTATGTATAGATATATCCCATATAGTTTGCATAGAAAAAAAAATATTTCAAAAAAATATTAATTGTATGTTATTTTTCATTATTATTTTTTTTAAACTTTGACATATATAAATAAAGTCACACCAATAACCAAGTCAAATCAGTTGTGGCACAACACTATGAGTGGTCCAGCGCAACCAGCACACATATTAAATTCGATAACAAATCGGTGGAAACCAGCATGCTGCACACACATCTGTCACTACACTAGCACTCACCTCTTGCCTACCCTGAACACAGTAGCGCTTGTAATCACGAAATATATTGTTACTACACGTTTATAATAGGTCGCTAGAAATTATTTTTACTGACTAGCAATAATCAATTTAGAATTATTTATTATGTTTAAATGTATTTTATATAACGTTAGCAATATGGGTACATCATTACTTATAATATAGATAAGAAATATGTTGTAAAAGTACAAAAGAAATGTTTGAAAAAAATATAAAAAATAATAATTTTAATAATTAATAATAATTGCCAATCAAAGAAAAAAACAATTTAAGAATTGGAAAAACTGGACTTTATTGAAAAAAATAATATGAAAATAAAAAGAAACAATCACATACAAATCACATCATGTATGTATAAAACTTATCAAAAAATAAAGAAGTAATCTATCTCATTTGATTGCAACTACCAGGCCCTCATAATTCACTCAGAAGTGTTAACGCAAATGAACACTAATATCAAGAAACACAGATAAGGTAATTTACCCATACCACTTCATAGTAAGAGCTGTATATAAAAAAATATATCCTATCTTATAAAAACTACCTCCTACAAACATAACTCACTTAGAAGTCGCTCACTTAGTAGACTAGCACTTAAGTTGAGAAACATAAATAAGTAATTATATCCCCATTCCCATGGCACACCTAAAACTAAATTTGACAAAAACTACCATACCAGGCAACCATGACTCACTTAGAGGTCTCCGGCAGTCCAGCACTAAGCTCGAGGAACACGGATAGGTAGTTCCCCCTCACCACCCCGTTCCCGTCCGGGTACACCTTGAGGCGCCAGCAGAGACCATTCACGTGAAGCGGCGCGGAGTAGACGGGCGCTGCCGCGTGCTGTAGCTGCGTGAAGTTGCTTAACGGGAACGTACTGCTGTCGTAGCTTGGTACTATTTCACTGTAATTTTGTTTTGTTGTAGCGAAATATTTTGATATAAATATACTACGGACGCAAGATAAATGTTGTAGAATCGTATTATCAAGTTACTATTGCTGCGATAATTACAACAGATGACAAAACATTCAGAACAAGAATAATATTGTACAAATTATTAAAATAAATAGAGTATGCTAATCTAAGTGGATGCTTCATATGTAGTGTCTAAATAACATTAAAATATAATAATAATAAGACGTAAAAACAACACTAACAAATAATATGACATTTTATTATTTAAATGTTGCTTATCTATATATTGTCCTCACTGACTGAGGTAAGATGCACGCACAGCCGTAACCGCTGATGGTAGAAACGTGAAATTTGGACAGATGCTTACTTTCGTAATCTGGACATCGATAATCCATCCATCATCCATCGAATAAGAAGGGATTTTGAAAAATTTTAACCCCTCAATGGGTGAAATAGGGGTTGAAAGTTTGTATGAAAAAAAATTTAAATCGGCACCGATTTTTATAAAATTTTAAATTTACATTTTTAAAAAAAAATAATTGAACATGTGTTTCATGGTTTTCTTAAACTCTCCCCCAAAGGGTGAAAATAAAGGGTTAAACCTTTGCATAGAATTTTTTTAAAATGGCACCAATTTTTATAAAATTTGAAATTCAGACTCTTAAAAGTATTTAATTAAACATATGTTTCACGGTCAGAATTCATCCCCCTAAGGGTGCTAATAAGGGGTTGAAAGTTTGTATGGAAAAATGTTTAAATCGCCACCGATTTTTATAATATTGAAATTTACACTCTTAAAAATATTTCATTGAACACATGTTTCGTGGTTTATTAGAATTCACCCCTTAATAAGCAAGCGAAGCTGCGCGCGTCCGCTAGTTATTAGAAGGTGCTAGTGCTAGTGAATATACTGCTTATTAGAAAGTGCAAAATTCAGATTCTGAGCTCCATTTTGATCATCCAAAGCGTCAAATATAAGTTAAAACATATCAAAGTTTCCGAGTGTTTTTTAGAGACTTACAACATTTTATATTCCTATCACAAAATTGTCAAGATCAGTTTAAGGAATGTATACTAATGCGAAAGTGACACTAGCCTGTGAAAATCGGCCGGAACTGGTGCGGTCACGAAACTGGCCATCGGTTTTTTCCTCACTTGATGGATCAGTTTAGATAGCTCGCCACTTTTAGCTATCAGTTCTGACCTGTAAAAAAATGTAGTTAATTCAAGAAACGTTAAGAAAACTAATTTTTTGGATGTGTTTTTCACATCAAGCCCACAGTTACAACTAGACCAAGCAAGAGATCAGATGTTGATAGGCCTTTAAAGTGTAAAACTATGTTTAAGAACATGATATCAAGTAAAATTAAAAATACCGTTGTCAAATAGTTATAGTACATGCCTGCAAAGTTGCAAGTTTGATTCCACTAGAACAGGATTCCCAATCTTTTCTTTATCATGGACCACCTTTTTATACCTATCATTCTTGAAAGCAGGGACCACTATGTACTCGTATGTGTAATGAAAATAAACTGTAATAATCAATGTTAAACTTAGTTCCTATTGTGCTTTTGACAATAGGAACTTTCATAACAAAAAAAAACTGTAATTTTGTATTAATGTGATTTCTGAGAAAATATAACAAAATCAGTGAACAAATGCATTTGAATAGATTTCATTTCAACAATGTTTGGCTTCACCAAGCCGTCGGGTTGACCACCCATGCTTCACTCACTCAATATACGCCGGCCAATGGGTCTCTGTCTGCGAAATTTAAAATATACGAACTAATAAAATACGCTAATCATATTTTGGATGCTGCGGACCACTGGTGATCCATGGACCACTGGTTGGAAACCATTGCACTAGAAAAAATGTTGATTATACACTGTCTCATTGTCAAATAATATATAAATACCTAGTACTAGCGTGTAGCTGAAGCTCAATTTCCTGTAACAAATGTTCTAACTGCTCAGTCTCTTGGGTAAGGCTATTTTTTTGTCCCATCAAAGTGAGTAATTTGGCTTTCAATGCAGAATCGAGCCTTGAGATCATCAGTTCCACTGCGTTACGAATCTCACGAACACGCTCGTCCTTTGCAGCGCGAACGGATTCGACATTACGTTCCTGTTGATTAATTTAATTTATTAATATCCATACTTATAAAAACTTTAACCTGTTTATAGCGGGGTAAATAGGAGGAACACAGTGTTAAGATATTCCGGTGTCCGCTTTCCTCACAAATTTTGAGAAATTTCATGTTGAGTTATTGAGATGAAGCAAGGTATGAAAACATCAGATGCTTTCGAGTGGAAATCAAACCCACAAACGTCGAGTCTATAGTCGGCCGTTGTGTTGCTGGACCACAACGGCCTCATAATAAACTATTATATCATTATCATAAAATAATTTACTTAATTTTTTAAAGTTTACTTAGTTTAAATTATCTCACATAAAGTATAAAATCAAATCACACACTAACTTTGAAAACAATGGTTGGTCAAATCCAATAAGAAAGTGTCTAAGTAAGCACAAGTTACTTAAGTTATCAGAGAACATTAAGTAACAACTTTTTATTTTCCCCCAATTTGACATTATTTTTAGCTATATTTGAGAATCTGACAAAAGTCTTGGGCACGGGGGAAAATTTAATACAGTAAAAAGTATTTTCACGATTTTTTACTGCATAACACATTGCATTGGTGGGTAGGCCTACCTACCTAGACCTAGTATTAGGACACTTTGTTTCCTTTTTCTGTCCAATTTTTAAGACATTGAGTTCGAATAGAGTATCTTAATTCTAGCACTATAAAAAAAGGCCTATTGTAAAAGCTGATATCTAAGGTCAGGCATCACTTGAAATGTGCTTTGGCTATGAAGTATGAAAAATGATAACATTTTCAAGATAAACATCCCTTGTTAATAATTTAAATCGAGTTTTCATAAATAAAATTTATCTGTTTCTTTACAGAAATATAATCATAAATATTCTTCCTGATATATTTTTGCTGTTGATTCTTCATACATAAAAGGTATAAATATTTAGATCAAGGAAATCATTTAATAAAGGATATAAGTATTGTATTAAAATATTTTACATACATTATATCCATAAACTTCTTAAGGTTTACTTTACATATTTTTAATGTTACTCATATAATATGTTTAAACTTTACATGAATCATGTTAAGAAT
Organism: Heliconius nattereri; assembly: GCA_013403645.1. NCBI lineage: Eukaryota > Metazoa > Arthropoda > Insecta > Lepidoptera > Nymphalidae > Heliconius > Heliconius nattereri. Next base: position 8,802,245 of record JAAIXI010000237.1, read on the forward strand.
TCTTCCTTCATACCTACAAATATTTTCTATCATTTAATAATAAACAAAGCCAAGATATTTTATTAGAGTTGTTGATTTATAAAGCAGTTTTTTGGGACACTTGGGAAGTGTCTAATTATGGATTGAAAATCTAGTTGGAAAAGGCAAAGCTTAAAGCTTATCACACAATTTGAAATGAAGGAAAATCAGAAATAGATTGTCTTAAAAGAAATTTATAATTTTTAATTTATTATACCCCTTGAACTTTATTAATTTTACTCAAATTTTCCTATTATCGTTGTAATTTAAAATATATTGTGTTCTTTAAATGGTTATCTATCTGCAATATTTTATAAATGCTGTGCATTGTCTGTAATTGACACTCATTTCAAAAACTTTCAATATACAAATTGCCATATAGACTTTATTATATTATTGGCATGGCAAATAAATTAAGCAAAATAAATCTGTCTCTTACAAAAAATATAACATACCACATCCTGCACTAAGCTTATTAGCTCCATTAATCTTCTTCTCAACTGAGACAATTCATCCTTTATCTGAGTGGTATGTTGTTCATACACTTCCTCCAAAGGTTTGAATGTATGTCCTGAGTGTGTGCCGCCCCAAAGTGCGCACTGATGGCATATACAGCGGCGACACGTCCAGCAGTACACAGTCAATCTTTCTTGATGAGTGGTACATCTGATTAAAAAATAAATTAGATTAACAATAAACTTTTTTTTTCAAACACTTTTTTTTTCATTTATAAGTTTGTGTATCTTGTTTAATTGGAAGTAAAAATTTAAAATTAAAATATTAATATTTACTTGAGGCCATCATGGAATAATATCTGGTGGTAAACAAAATAGTTGTAGGATCAGTCCTATTTGCAGAATGCAGCAGCTTAGAGAGCTTTTCTTTGCAGTAGGTTCTATCTGTCTATCCTGACATGCAGGAAAAAGTAATAAGCTGCATATCATAATATTTAACAAGAACAATGTTTCACCATTCATGTAAAATGGCAAAAAAAAATATTAATAAGAATCTTATTTGAATTTATTGGCTTTGTTTAAATTTTTAATTCACCTGTCCCGAAAGTTTTCTCTTTGACAAACAGAATTAGTCTGCTGCATAGTTTCTATTTGTTGTGTCACTTCTTCGACCCAGCGACAGTTCACCAACTCGTGGAGGTGCAGAGCTGCACGACAATGCGGACACTGAGATCTTTGCTCCGTAAGCCATCGTCGCACGCAGCTGTAGCAGCAGAGTTTGGAGCAGTGGGGACACAGGTGGGCGTCCACAAGCTTCTCCATACAGATGAAGCATCGGAATACCTCAGCCAATGTCTGTAAACCATCGATAGACATAATACTTAGGTCAAGTTTAACTGTCAACAGAAAGTAGGGCAAATCGATTTACCTCGACGATCTGCTCCTCGCCATTTCCATTAGTTTTTTCTCCTCTCGCGGCCATATCTTAGCTACGCTTCTCGTATGTAAGGGTTGATGACACATTCACCATAATTTGGACATTTTACATATTTCTAAAAGAACAATAGACCATGTTTCGCAATGCGAGCGTCAACAACGAAAAACCAACCACTTCCGCGTTCGAATCTCGATCGAAATCAAAATAAAAACAAAAAAAATGAGTTGCTACATTAATAATTAAAGTTTCCCAGTGATTTCCTTTTAATTAAGTAAATTTATTATCATATATTTTAAAAACTTAGCCAAAATATGGCTTTTAAATATAATTATTTTTAAAAATTCGATTCGAAAATACTCAGCGATTGAATAGCTAACTATTGATTGTACACTTTAATTATTATACCGAATAATCAGAACCCAAATTACCCCAGAAGTGGAAAGATACATTATGTGTGTACTATGTATTTTCAAGTATTGATTTGCTAAAATGTCAATGCTTAGTATTGCCAGAAACGTTTTACGTGAAAACGTCATAAAAAGAAAAATTGTGTATTTTATGTATTGAATTGAATGATTATCGTTGTTTTGTATAATACAAAGAATAAACACTTTTTTCGATTAAGTAAATATTTTTTTACTTAAATTGGGAAGATTATTTTTAAGTAACTATATGCTATTTCTTCTTCTTCTTCTTGGCATTAATCCCGGCTATTACCAGGGTCTGCCTTCCTACTCAACCTACTCCACTTTGCACGATCTTTTGCGTCCTCGGTGGTTAGACCATTGGCTCTCATGTCCTGCATCACGACATCCAACCAGCGCTTCTTTAGGCGTCCGGGAGGTCGCGCCCCAGGAACTAGTATAGCAAGGCACTTACGTCCGACATAGTCCTTAGGCCGGCGCGTAACATGGCTAAACCACCTCAAGCGACGCTCTTGGAGCTTATCCGCTACGTCACGGACCCCAAGACTACCTCGAATGAATGTGTTGTGTATACGGTCAGACCGCGTTACGCCGCACATCCACCTCAGCATCTCCATTTCCGTGACGTGAAGCTCCTGAGTGTGCCGAGATAGTGCTGGCCAACATTCGCTGCCGTATTAAAGAACCGGTCGGACGATGCTCTTGTATATCAGCCCCTTGAGCTTGGGCGGTATTCTGCGGTCGCAGACCACACCAGTGACCTCCCGCCATTTGGCCCAGGCAGCGCTTATCCGGCCATGGACATCGTGGTCGATGCCTCCAGACTCGTGCATAACGGATCCAAGGTACCTGAACTTCTCCGACTTAACGGCTGGCTCAGGACCTATAAGGATGGTGCTCGAGTCCCGGCTCCCGCAGGCCATGTACTCTGTCTTCGACACATTTAGTTTAAGGCCGCCGTTCTCAAGCGTACCCTTCCAGAGGTTCACTTTACGCTCCAGCGTCAGTCGGTTCTCGGCAATGAGTGCTATGTCGTCGGCATACATCATCAGCCATGGAGGCTGGTCCTGGATGTGAGCCGAGACAGTATCGAGCACTACATTGAACAAGAACGGACTAAGAGCCGAGCCCTGGTGAACCCCCACTGTAATCGGGAAGGGTCTAGTGTCGCCAACAGCAGTCCTAACCATAGAAGCGGAATCGTGGTACATGCCTCTGATAATCTCAATATAGGCCTCAGGGATCCCTTTGGATCGCAATGCCCACCAGATACACTGACGAGGCACACAGTCAAAGGCCTTCTGCAGATCTAAAAAGGCCACGTGCAGAGCTCTCCTTTTTTCCCTGTATGCCTCCATCAAAGTTCTGAGGGCGAAAATGGCGTCCATGGTGCCCGATCCTGGCTGAAATCCATATTGAGACTCAGAGACAGTACACTCTCGGCGGAGCCTGAAGTCGATCATGCGCTCGAAGAGCTTCATGGTATGACTCATAAGCTTAATGCCCCTATAACTACCACAATCTTGAACACTGCCCCTTCCCTTGTAAATAGGGGTAATAAAGCTAAGCCGCCACTGATGCGGCATCTTACCAGTGTTCAAGATATGGTTAAAAAGGTCAGTAAGCATGAGCACACCAAGAGAGCCCAACGATTTCCACGCTTCGATCGGAATGTCGTCAGGTCCCACCGCTTTTCCGTTCTTCATGCGTCGAAGGCAATTACGTGTTTCGTCAAGGGTTATTGGGGCAATAAGTCCGAGGTTAGGCGGTGGGTCGTGATGAAGACTGCATGGGTGCTGAGTATTCAGCAACTCCTGGAAGTAGCTTCTCCACCTCTCCTTCACAGAGGCATGACTACAGAGCAGCGTGCCCTGGGAATCTTTGACGCAAAGACATTTTGCGATATCTTGCGTCACTTTATCCCGGGAACGTGCCAGTTTGTAAATGAGCTTCTGCCCCTCCACAGTTTCAAGTTTATCATACAATGGTGACAAACTTTCACTGCGGGCTCTGGCTACAGCTCTTTTACAGGCACGTTTAGCTACTGTGTACTCCAGTCTGTCTTCAGGAGAGTTGGATTCCTGCCACTTCTTAAAGGCAGCCTTCTTTTCACGAGTCACTTCCTGCACCTCGTCATTCCACCACCATGTCTCCTTGTCGATGACACGTCCTCCCCTAGAAAGGCCAAGAACTCGCCTGCCCGCCGCAATGATTGCCGACTGAGCCCGATCCCAAGCATCCTGAGCAGTCTCGGTGTTAGTCGAAAGATCGTGACTTTTCACCTCTGCCAGGAAGTCGGTCTGCATCGGTCCATTCAGCAACCACCACTTGATCCGAGGCCTACGTTTCTCGGCTACTTTCTTCTTCGGAGTGACGTTAAAGTCCATGACAAGAAGACGATGTTGGGCCGTTAGGCTTTCGCCTGGAATGACCTTACAGTTAGTTACCCTGCCCATATGACACCGTCTGGTCAATAAGTAGTCTATTTGAGTTGAGTGGGACCCGCTCTTATACGTGATAAGGTGCTGAGAATTCTTTTGGAAGAACGTATTCACGACGGCCAGATCAGACGCAATACAGGTTCTCAGAATGTTTTCTCCCTCTGCATTGCGAAGACCGTGCCCAAAACCCCCGTGAACACGTTCATACGGCTCAGCAGCCTTACCGACGTGCCCGTTCAAGTCCCCCCCAACTAAGACCACTTCGGTAGACGGCACAGCAAGTAGCACCCCTTCATACTGCTCCCAGAATGTCTCCTTTTCGGCCGCGCTACATCCCGCCTGGGGAGCATAGGCACTGATTAAGTTTGTGATGACGCCCTCAATCAGTACCCTCACTCGCATCAAGCGGTCGGAGCGACGGTCAACTTCAAGGAGCCCATTCTGAAGCTCTTCAGAAAGCACTACCGCTACACCGTTTCTACCCGAAGGTGACCCAGTGTATATAAGCCGGTAACCCTGTCCGATGTTACGGGACTTATTGCCCTTCCAGCGTGTTTCCTGGAGGAAGGCACACTGGACCCGACGTCTCATGAGTACATCTGCGAGTTCCCTGCATCGTCCGGTCAGAGAGCCAATATTCCACGTTGCAAAGCGGAGTTTCCGTCTGGGTACTAGCGTCTTTAGCCGTGCCCGTACATGACACGGTAGCCCTTGCCCACTTGTCGCAGGTGTAGGGCGATGTGCCTGCGCGTCGTTTTGCGGCGACGCCCTAGCCGTACCCAGTCTTTTATAATGTTGGTCCATTTAAGTGGCGGTTGGCGGTTTTAAATGGAGCGACTTCCGCCTGACCTCCAAAACCCCTTGTGGGGAAAAACCGAGGGGAGGGAAAATAGAAGGAAGGATAGGTAAAAGAAGGAAGGAGCTAAGGAAAAGAGGAGAGAGGGGGAGGACACCATTCTTACGGACTGGATGAGGATATAAGAGTGGCGGCTCGAGGATCCGGGGTCGCGTACCCGTATGTCAGAGGATTATTTAATTACAAATAACAATAAATAGATAGATGGGTCATGAAATGAACGCTTAGGCCGATCCTGCCTCTTTGTCGTTTGTACCCTTCGTCGCTCTTACTTGCACTCTCAGTTCAGGCGGAACGTGACAATAAGGCATGCTTTTTCTTGCGCGCCGGCATTAGAGTATAATATTAATAATTTTCAAATTGAAATTTATTTTTACTATTTTAAATTTTTACTTATTATTTAAACGTGTTCTAAATGCATTTATCAGTATAAGCTATTTACCGTCACAATATTCTTATCTTTAATACATATTCCCGAACTATTATCACAAGAGAAATAACGTAACACCATTAGAGGAAATGTCCTTCACGGTTATGTCAGTGTACTCGTATAACCTATAGAAAAATTGTTTTGTAAAATTTTGTTATATATTGTTAGACTCTAAGTATTGTTTACGCTTATAGTAAATTCTACTCAATACGTACACTACATAAGTAAGTAAGGTTTTTCATAAATATTATTTTTAAAGGGTAAAATACTATGTTGATATTATGATTTTATTCAGATTTCAAAACTGTGCCAATTACTGAATATATTGGTATTGTAATTAATGTTTCAAACATTACTTAATCAATAATGACACTTTGTTGTCTGACGCTTAAAGACGACGTAAACATAACACAACGTTTAGTTAATTTACGGTGAAGTATGAAAAGTAAAGATAATACTATGATTTCAGTTGAACGTCATTTTTATTTCTTAATTAACTAAATACAAAATTAAGTATATTCTTAATTCACGAAAAACATGTACATAACATACCAAATGGTAAAGTTATATCTTAGAATGTAAATATATACCTATTTACCAAATATATGTATATAAAACATTCTTTATTTCATTTTGACCATTACCAAAATTATAAATGTATTGGATACTTACTGCTTATTTTAAACAAAAATAGTACATATTTTATAAAAAATATTAAAATTTTCAGGATGTTGACATAGAAAACTTACCATATTTTAATTTCTAACATGTCCTACCTCAAGGTAGTTCATTGTGCGTTATGCCTTAAGCATGGGACTTTTAACTTGTCTGTTAAATCAATGTTGTTCAAAGATGTAAGTATTACAAATTAATTATTTTTCTTACGTTTTATCATGTAATTTGCTTGTTGCATATTAATATTTACAAAGCAGTAATTTCTTAAAATAAACTAAGATTACATTTTTACATTACTGTCAAATTATCTCCAGAACTATAAACCAATACAGCATCTTGCAAGGCTATCAACAACAAGTTGCTTAAAAGCTAACTTAACTACAACAAGCCAAAGTACAACACCTACAAAAAAGAAAAGCAAAAATGAAATACAAGATACTAGAGTATGGAAAGAGACACCTACACAAGATATTAAGAATAATTTAGTCAATTATTGTATGTTACTTTCAAAGTTTAGATTAACATGTAAGTAAATCTATGTCTTTCTTTGATATATTTTTTTTGTAATTCAATAATATTATAAAAAAATAAGCATAAGCATAAGCAAAAAAATATTATGTTGAAATTATTTCAGCAGAAAAAAGTATTGCTGGGAAGCACATCCTAACACACAATATAATAAACTTGAGCAGAGTGGAGACTCCCATCTCAGGATCTCTTTTTATTGTTAAAACAATAAAAAAAATATTTTTGAAAAGTTTATTAGAATTTTGACACAGTTTGATATGTACCTATTATGTGGCTGCATATGAAGCAGTTGGGAAATATAGATTTTTTTATATGATTGTGTTTTTATGTGAAATGTTTTATATTCTTTCAACTTGTCTTAAATAATAAATGCAAAAGATGTATAAGTTTACAAAAAAACTGTTCTTGTTATTTTTACTATTTTAAATGTTAACTTGAATTTTTTACAGCTTTAGTAGTAATGACATCAATGGCAGGCTATGCTTTAGCCCCAGCTCCGTTTGACCTGACAACTTTTGCCTTATGTGCAGTAGGCACAGGCCTAGTAAGCTCTGCGGCTAATTCTATCAACCAGTACCATGAAGTACCATTTGATGCTCAGATGTCTAGGACTAAGAATAGAGTGCTTGTTAAGGGTTTGTTAGAGTGAGTATAATAGAATAATTGCGTCATAATAAAGAAAATATAATAGCATACTTTCAAATATAAAGTTAGCCATTGGCCATTGTGGTGCAGTGGGATAATGTACAGGGTGTCCCAGGAGTCAACGATAAGACGAAAACAGGTGATAGACCAAGTTGTGACAATTATGAGAAAAGTATAAAAAAAATTCTTTGTCATGTATTTTTCATATTATATTGATTTATTATTAAAAATATCGGAAAAACCGACACCTGTGATGATTTTTCAAGTAAGAGCTAAGACTACAAATATTACTCTTTCTTCATTTTTTTTTCTGTAATGTAATCATGAGTAACCCTTCTGTGAATTAGTTTAAGATTGAAACATACCTGCATCAGTTTACAATAATATGTCGTGTTTTTGCCAAACATTAAATTCAAAATATTTACTACACCCAACTTTAACCGACTGTACTATAAAAAAATGTACTACACTGTTTTTGCAAGTAATTTTAAAAGTTTGCGCATTTATGTCTGTTATTTGCATTTAGATTAAAGAATGGAATGTCTTAAAACTAGATTATCTCTGTCTACCAGCTATATGCGGGATACAGTGTGAAGTATAAAAAATGAAATAAAATTTAGTTAATATTCATCATATATTATATAGAATAAATATTTTTTCAGACCGGTACATGCAATAGGGTTTGCAACAGCAGCGAGTATAACAGGCCTCAGTGTATTATACTTTGGAGTAAATCCACTGACCGCAGCATTGGGTGCTGGCAACCTTATTCTATATACATCTATTTATACCCCTTTGAAGAGAATATCGATTACTAACACTTGGCTAGGATCAGTTGGTAAATATATTATGTTATGTTGGTGGTTTTGGGTTCAACCCCACTTGGTGAAGTCATTATATTTAAACTGTGGGAAACAAAGTGTCGTCCTATTCAACACACAATGTCTCGAAAATTACCCTAAAAAATATTTTTTTGAACTGAATGTAGATTTAAAATCAAATAAATCAGCTTCACACCACAGCGGGGTAGGCAAAGGCAACCTACTCCTAAGACACTCCATTCCCCATTTTCCGCCGAATTCTAGATGCGTTGCGTGTTGAGAGGCCGAACTCCACGCCACTCTTCGCCTCAACGCAAGAACAAAGAAAGAAATGAAAAAGGATAAATTTAAATAAATATTTCATTTCTTCAAATGGGGTTCAAACCCACAAATTGTCGCGTTCACAGTCACACTTTGTGCCCCTGCGCCACGACTGGCCTAATAATATTAAAATGGTAACAATAAGCTTAAAAAATGAAAGAAGCTTAAAAAAATATATTTTTTGCAGTCGGAGCCATCCCTCCTCTAATGGGGTGGGCGGGGTGCGCAGGGGGCCTCGACGCGGGCGCGCTCGTGCTTAGCGCGCTACTCTACTCGTGGCAGTTCCCCCATTTTAATGCTCTATCTTGGAACCTACGACCTGATTATTCAAGAGCTGGTTATAGAATGATGGCTGTGACTGATCCTGGTTGGTGGTTTTTTTTGGAATTTTATTTTTGTATTGTACACTTAACTTTTTTAACTATTCCTCTTTATAGGTAGATATGTGGGCATAAGGAACCGAGTATTAGGATAGGTTTTTGCTTTTTGGAACCAAGGTACAATCATAAATGCGAGTGAAGCAATGAATGTAATTTAAATATAATTCCTACAAGTGCAGATCTCCCCTTTCAACCATTCTGGTATAAATGATTTAAAGTAAAGATGAAGATATGATATGCATAGGCAGCATAAGCATGTCTATGATATGCATAGGCAGCATAGGTTTTAAATGCGACGGTTGTTCGTTAAATAAAAAATGAAATATATTTTAATATTCAAAACATTTAGATACACATAAGTTGAGGAAAATCCTTGTAAAATATTATAATTTTCCTTATTGTGGTATTTGTAATTTATTTCTTTATTTATTAAAAATGTTTTATATGGAAAGTATGTGGGATGTTAAAAAATATTACATATATACAGTACGCAATTTTATTTTCTTAATTCAGAAATGTTTTTTTATCTTTTAATATTGTTATTAAAAGATTAAAAAAAAACATTTTGTATTTTTGGAAAATGTAGTAAAATATTTATTGGCCCGCATAACGCAGGGTAGGTTAACACTTCCGTACCCTACTTAGCGCCGAACTCTGGAGATATACATGTTGATTGACGGAACTTAACGTCGCACTTGGTTAGCAGTGCGAGGAAATAAAAATCGTTAGCAGTGCGAGGAAATAAAAATATTTAATATTTTATTCCCTCGCGTGGCAATCGAAACTTAACTTTTACTGGCATTTACTGGGCCTGCGCCACGAAATGGTCTCAAAATTGATAGCTTAAAAATCCTAAAATTATTAATTTTCACTCTCCCCCCAGCTCTCTGTCGACGTGTCGCCCTACGCCATACCGGCGTGATAACGGCCACGTGCGTCGCAGCCCCGTACCTCGAAGTTACCAACACGTGGTTCGCTCTGGAGTCGCTACCACTTAATCTTTATTTTATGTATTTAGGTGAGATTTTTTAGATATATAGTTAAGAGACTTTGTTCCCTAATTTACGCATAATTTTCGAAACATTGTATGCGCAAACCTAACGTCGCTTTGTTTTAATAAACGAGCGAAGAACTGAAAATAATCCCGAATGCGGGAGCAAGAATTATTTTCAGTTCTTCGTATTATTCGTAAGTATCTTCAGAGAGATAACGATCGCATTTACATCATTAGGCTGTGCCGCGCCACCACCATGTTTTCCCCAAATTTATGTTAAGACATTTAAAATAACACTCATATTAACTTACATACACATCTAATTTGCTGTGTTTAACTGTATTTTTAAACTGCTACACACTATATCCTGCACATAGCTGGGTGCATAACAGCAGTTATTCCATTTTCATTAAAACAAAATCTGAAGGCGTTGAGTGGCGAAACTCCACGTTGATCTTTTAAATAATTTTCACTTTTTATAATTCCCTTTTAATTTTGTTTCAGCATGGGAATTTTATAAGAAATCAGATAGTCAAAGTTCTAGAAAGCTCTTTAGATTTTCTCTAATACACCTACCGGCGCTCATGTTACTAATGCTAGTCAATAAAAAATATTGGAGTTCCGCTAACACTGAGGAAAAGGATCAAGAAGTTATTATAAAATCTCAGGACTTAAAACATCCAGAGACTAAAAGAATTACAGTATTGCCACGAGGACCCGTCGTTGCCGCTCAGGACTCATAGATAATAAAAGAAAACCAAGTCAATAAAACTACATAAATAATAAATATGTAGGAGATTTCTGTAAATAATGTACTAATATTTGATTTGTGATGTTATTTATATAGACTTGTAAGATAGTAAATCAGTTTACGTTTTTTTGTTAATAACGATTGTTATATTTATTATTTGAATCCACTACCTTAAATCGGACCTCACTCAAATGAAACAGACAAATAATAAAACCTTATATTTATTTTAGTTTTGTTGGTATCATTTAAATTACAATTTTGGATCAAAAAATTGGAATTAAAGGTACAATCTACATACATACAAAACATTCTGACTGATTTGAACACGAGACATGGAGCGGTGTGAACAAACAAATAACAAATAAAATGTAATTAACATAGGGCCATTCTTGGCCATCACTCATATCTTCACAATTGAGGCAGTTTTTCCTTTTTCGTGTACTATTTCCTAAGAAAAAAGAAAATTATTATTATTACTTACATAGATGATAAATCCTAATATTAAAAAAAGTTCAACAAATTATGTTTTGTTAATTTTAAGAGTAACTGAAAACTGAAATGTGTATGTTTATTCCATAAATTATAACTGAGAATAAACAAATTAATAATTATTAAAACACACTATTCCTTTATATTTAGCACATAATCCTTGTGCTAAATAAAAAGGAATAGTGGAAGGAAGAACGGAATAGTACATTAAAAAATATTTAGCTTTCAATAAAAAAGTAATTACTACAAATATAAATAAAAGACAAGGAAAAAAAAAAGAATTTATAAACTGCACATTTCGGTTATTTGATATACTGATACAGGCAGAGGGCATGTACTCTCAAGATCCACCCATATTTTCCGCCCAAATTCGGTACATTGCGTGTTGAGCGGCGGAATTCAACGCCGCGCTTTGCCTTGCCAGAACGAGGAAATAAAAACGATTCATTCTCTCGATTGGTGGTCTTAAAAAATATCATGTATTGAAATAAACAAATATCTGATCTAACTAGCAGAACGGCAGCTGACACTAGAAAATCGAATAATACCCAGCAAATGTGGCAAGATGATAAATTGAGCAACAACCAAAACAAAGCTAAATCACTTACTTATGTTTCTTGGGCGTGCGGTCGTGGTCGCGGCTGTCGTCGCGCGAGCGCTTCTGCGACTTGTGGTCGTGCTTGCGGTGGTCGCCGTTGGACTTGCCGTGCTTGCGGTCGCGCTCGCCATGCGATGACTTGTGGTGCTTGTCGCGGTTTTTGGATGGACTGGAGATTATTATAATAGACGCAATTAAAATAACATTTTTTTAGCTGTATCTCGTATCTCGCTTTATCGCAGGCAGATGGAACCTAGTGTTAAAACTAGTTATTTATAATTTGTTTATGAATGAACTCTTTTTGAATCAATCAATTTCTGTTTACAAAGTGTTTTATTGAACACAAAAAGAAGTTTTCCAAAATAACAAATCAGCATACACATACCTGCTGCTACTATGTTTAGACGGACTTTTATGAGAACTCTTGTGATTTGAACTTGAACTTTTATGGTGAGAGCTTGAACTTTTATGGTTTGAACTCGAGCTTTTGTGGCTTGAACTTTTGTCGTGTTTGCTTTTCTTACTGCCTTCTTCCTCGAAACGCGGTCTATCGCGTCCACGTTTACGATCGAAGTCTTCTCTGTCATAATTGCGTTCCTTTTTATCTTCTTCTGCAGCTTCTCTTTCTAGGTCGGACCAATCTTTGCCGGATTCTTCGTCTTGTTCTAGTGTGCAAACAAAATATTTGTTTATAGTAAGTATACGATAAAGTATATTTGGAGAATAAAATAAAAAATATATTTCAGGAAAGAGTCTTCTCACCATAATTACAAGTCAGATCTCTTAAATTTAAACATAGTCATACAAGTAAAGTTAACCTCTTTATTTATAAGAAACATATTTTTAAACTAAATTTTAGTTGGATGGGCACGGATCACTGGCCTTCACCCCCTCATCCTGTCAATCTTTATACTACTTAAAGTGAGAAATAACATACCTTCACTATCCCCAGACGCGTCGGACGCGTCAGAAGCTTCCGAGTCGTATTCCGAATCATCTTCCGACTCTTCTTCGGTCTCCGCGTCGGTCGGCTCGTATGCGTCATCCTCTTCTTCCGATTCATCATCCTGGAATAAAAATGTGTTAGTGTAGTTTGAATGGTGAAAGATATTTAATTTTTGGCAATGAAATTTAATAATGTAATGTTTTTTAGTATTTTAACGCTAGAGCCTGTCAGCGTTAACATACTAAAAAGTCAGCCTGTCTACTCCTGCTATATGCAGGATACAGTATGTTGCTAAAAGAAAACAATAATATAATTAATTATTTCAATTCATGTGAATTTAAAATGTTATACTATAAGTACCATATCTATATAAGTAAAGATGTTGTGATAAAGACTCTTTAAATGTATGTAGTAAAAGAAATCTAATACAAAAATATATAACACAATTGGAAAAAAAATTTTTTTTCAATTAAATATCTGAATATTATTACTATTAGTATTACAAAAAAAAGTGAAAATAAAAGTAACTAACATGTTGTTCATTCTCGGCATCAGACTCAGGGTCTAAGAAGGACCAGCCACCGTTGTCGAAGAAGCCCTCAATGTCATCTGTGATGGTCTTCATTACTTTGGTCCAATTTAATGACTGAATTCCCTCTGAGTAACGGATATCACATGAACTGTAATGTAACAATATATATTTCTATAGAAAATATTCCTACATTTGATGTTTCGGTGTTACTTGTAGTATACTAAATACCTGACATTCCATATTAAAGAAAGAAAATTAATTTAAAAAATGTATGAAAAATTGACCGTTTGAGTCTTACTCGAATCCGCGCATCTCATATATCGTTCAAGCACTGTAGCCAAGTAAGCCATAAGATCTTATAGAGCTTTTTGTAGTTAGTTAAAAAATTAAGTTGTATGTTAATAACCTATTAGGTAGCAAATTGTTAAAAAAAGAATTCTGTTTATATCTTTTCTCAGTTTTTTTAAGTAAAACTTTGAACGCGTGCGTGACGCGCATTAATCGAGATAAGAACAGAACGTCTATAATCTAATGAAAGTCTATATCTTCAGTCTTATAAAAAAAAAAGAAAAATCAGCTACACACTAATTGCGTGATGAGTGGCGGAAATCAACGCCGCCCTTTGCCTCGAACAGCGTGAAGAAATGGAAATATAAATTTTAAATAAATATTTCATTTCCTAAGTGGAGATGGAACCCACAACCAGTCGGTTATAGTCACACTTTGTGCCACGACTGGCCTCTTTTAATTATTAAAAAAATTGTCTTTAAAAAAACCATAACAATTTCGTGTCTACACTATTAATCCGTCAGGGGTACAGCATTTCTAAATATTTTTTATTATTGACTAGCGGCCCGTCAGACAAGAAATACAAAAAAGGTTGCTTTTTTTTAAGTGTCCTAATGGATCGACCATTTCAGACAAGAATACTAAATGCACAGAAAAAATATTTTTACTGTTTTATTATAAGTATATATAATTACTTCCTTCAACAAAAAATACATAGAAACAATACTCACTTGAGCCACTCCTTAACATGGTCCAGCATGTTCATAGGCACGGCGTTCACCATAGCCACTTTCTTGGCATAATCCTTAAAAACAAATACCATATCGAAGTTTTTCAAATGGAATTGTACTCTTTCAAAGTGTACTAATTCTACATCTTCTAGTGCGATTACAAAAGGCGGCCATTCTGTTAGATTCACTAAAGCTCCGGAAGTAGGTTGTAAGAGGACTGTGCTTCGGAATGGAGCTCCTGGGAAGCCTAATTCTCTGAAATTTATTAATATTGTTATTAATTGAATTAATTTAATAAATATGAGTAATTAAGTAAACCCACTGGCATAAGTATGCTTAACTAAAACAAAAGGCTATGTTAAAAGAAAAAATAAGAGAAAAATTTAAATGTACATGGCAGGCAACAAGCATGAATATATATGTTGTATTTGTTTTTATTGTTTCAGATGTTTAAAAAAATGATAAACCAAAAATTTCAAAAATTCTTTTTGTGTGGACTGAGTTATTGTCCATTTATCAAGGAAATCAATATTATATAAAGTATCAATATAATGGTTAGCTATTTTCATTCAAGAAGCTGCAAGCGAAAGGTTATATATTACTAAGAAAATAAAAAAACATACCTGAAAGGTGTATCAAATTCAACTTCCTGCTTTGTCATGTTCTCCACTCTCTCGCAGAAGCTCTTGAAGGCCACTTTCAGTTTGTGTCTCAGCTCTCTCTCACTCTGTTCCGCGGCGAGGTCATCTCTATCGTGCATGTGCTGATGTTTACCGAGATCAGTTGTAATTTCACCCACTTCTGTGTAGAATTGGACATCTACATGTTTTTTTTTGCCTGTAGATGGAAAAATATGAGCAATTAGCAAATCATTCTATAAAAAAAGGATAACATAGCGGGACTCAAGTAACTTGCACTTAAAAACTGTTAAATCTGTAGCCTGAATATAGAAATCAAGATCTATTGACTTTACACATTGCCAGTGGAACAGTAGGTACTTTATGATAAAAATATATCATACAATAAGTTCATATCATATAAAATTTGTATAAACTGGTTTTGTTTAATAATATTTTCAAATTTCTTTTAAATAAAGTTCCATACTAAAGGAAGAAATGCCAGGAAGAAGAAGACTAAAGGAAGAAAATTATTTATTTTTTGGAAAACATTTAAAACCTAGACCCAACACTTACCAAACATAATAGCATGTTTCAAATGGAAATGTAATAGTATAATCATTTCACCATCACATGGTTGGAAGAAGGCGTTTTTAATATTATTATATAAAATATCAACTTTGTCTCCTCTCACTGAAGTGAACCTAAAACCATTTGTGTGAGCTTCCAGTGATCCACTCATTCTCTTAGTGACAATATTTGGCCTTATGTATAAATCTTTTAATTTAGGATTTCCTTTGCTTTGTGATAAAACCAAAGTGTCTTGTTTAACAAGATCCTCCTTTTCTCTTTCTTCAGCTTCTCTAGTTTTGAATTTCTTTTGCACTTCCTTTATAAGTCTGAAGCCAGTGTTCAAATTGGACGATGGTGGTGATATTTCACCTGGTTCTTTTGTGTTTGTACTTCGGTATGTACTGTAAAACATTATAATATTTATAAAAGTTAAAAAAGTGTAAAACTTATAGAGAAGAGAAAAATAATTATAGTACTTTTTTACAAGACAAAATGATTTAATGAAATAGACTTTTGCAAGCACTTTTAAGTCAAATTGTTTTTAAATGGTTTTTTTCAAAAAATAAATGAAATCTACAATTTTACCAATCATGCCGTAAATTTAAATTATACTTACACTTCCTTAACAAAAGTAGCATCAGGCTGAGCATAATGGCCACCCTCATTCCTCCCCATAGTAGCTCCAGGGTGGAAGAAATTAATTCTCAAGTATGTGTAGTCCCCTTCCACAGATTGCGATATGTTCTTAATGGTTGATATATGGAATGGAACCGGAACACCGAAAATAGGGAGAATTACCGTTTCGTATTTTCGATCTGAAATTATTATTTCTTAATTAGCCTTTATCCCCTTGCATTTTTTTTAATTTTGAATATATGCAATTTTTAAATAAATGAGTATATGCTATTTTTACACTTAACATTACATATTTAAATGTAAGTAAGTCTTTAGTAAATATTATGGTTTCAATAGGTTTTACATATGTATTAACAACATAACATAACATCTCATTACATTAAAAAGTTCAGTGTTTTTTTAGTGTAGCTGTGCTATATTATTTTTTACTTTCTGTTACTCTTTTTTTGTATAGTGTGTAATCTTAATTATATAGTGTGTTATTTTTTTTAATTGTCAATCACTATTGTTCTAAATAAATAGCCTAAATGAAACCCTCATTCTCTTACCATTTTATTTTGGTATTAAAATTACTTACTTCAGAAAAAAATACAAACAAAATACCTACCAACATAAAGCTTAAGTTCCTTAACCTCATCACAGTCTCTCGGCATCTGTCCCACACTTTTATAGGACACTGTACTTTTACGTATCTTCTCACTATCTTTTCCACTGGATTGTTTTGCGAGTCTCTCTTTAGCTTTCTCATTTAGTGCTATGGCAAGTTCTCTTTGATGTTCTTTTCTTTTTTCCTCAGAAGAATGCTCTGTTCGAAGTTTGGACTCGATAACTGCCGTTCTTTTACCTCGACCTAAAATTGTATTACAATTAAGCATTTCATATAAGAAAAGGTTCCAAAGCTACTGAATGTTATACTATTATTTTTTTATTATTGTAATCTTTAAATTACTTTTTAAATGTGCAAATTGTATACAAAATATGAAATAGAATACAGTATATAAGTATAACTACAATCAAGTTGTGCTAGGATTTAAGGAATATTGCAGTGAAATTGATATAAAGTTATTTTTTTTAAATGTTTCAACACAAAACTCATTATTTCTATCTTATTTACTAATATTTTGATGTTACAAGTTGCATTATTTATGTAACAATGACTATTCTATAAAATAAAGTATGTGTATATATTTTTTAATTAATAGGCTCATATATAACCAATTAACATGCAAGAGTATTAAAAAAATAATTATTCATTACTTTTAAATGTCATGCAATAATACTTTTCAGGTTAAAACCAAACTCACCTCCATTTTCTATCCAATCACGATGGCATGGAAGGAAATAAAATATGAAAATAATTTGTCACATTAGAAGTTAATAGTTTCGAAACAAAAAAATATATAAGTAGCATTATTTTGAAATAACAGTATTATTATAATATGTGAAAGAGAAAACAATTAAATTTTATTACATTGAAAAAAAGTACTTCACTGAAAGTGAATGTTTTCCAACCAAAGCAATGCAGTTATGAATACCTTTAAATTAATTATTAAATAATTTAGATTATATCAAATATGAAATAAATTGAAGCAATTTGTAATATTTGAAACAAATTTTATTCAAACATGCATGATTATTCAATGTAAGGTATCACCAAAATTTTATAGTTTATGTCCAAAACATGTTAGCTGTTTAATGATATGCAAGTAAATTGTTCAAATTGTTCGGCAATATCTTACCTTTGTAAGATTAATAGTTTATATGTTGAAAATTATTAAAAAACCTAAAAATTATAAAATCATAATATTTATCATCAAAATTAGACTTGAAAATTTACTATTTTTGTTTAAAGTTAATTTTAAAAATAAAATAAAAAAATCTGACTTAAATTACACACAAACTCCTAATTAAATACTCACCAAGTATTTCAGTTTTATTTTCTTTTTCCTCTTCTTCATCTTCATCATCATCTTTGAGGAAGATACCAATATTTTTAATTTTCTTCTTTGATTGTGTGAGTAGTGATGCCGGCTGTTCTTCATTTACTAATACTGTATCACCAATAAACAGAGCATATGTCTGCAACAATAACATAATTTAATGGTGGAGCCATTGTACATTGCCTCAATGAATGTCACTATGGTTGTGGGTTCAATTCCGGCTAGGGGAAAAGCATTTCATTTCTTCACTCTGATAAGACAACAAAGTGCAGCTTTAAGAAACACCACTCAACACGCAATTTCTATTTAAAAAGAATAATTTCAACTCTTTCTTAATTTCTAAGAAATAATAAATGAATGTAAAGTGAAAAATAAAAATTGTAACAAAAATGAATGCAAACATACCTTGCCTTCCTTATCAGTTGAAGCGCTATTACTTAAGCTGCCCAAGCCAATGTTAATATTAAACACCATGCCTTTTCGAGCTACTTGTGAAGTTTTCGGACCAATTACTATAGAACTTTCTCGAAATTCTATACCCATGGCAAATCTAAGATCAAAATTTATAAAAAAATAATCTATTTCTTGATGGAAAAGCGTAAATGTATATAAACATGTTATTGCATCATATATTTAAAACTTATGTAATGTTTAATATATGAAGATTATAAATGTAGGAAAAACATATTTCAATTAGGTAAAAAATGTAATTTCACTCTTAGACAAAAAGAATGACGAGGTACTCCATTCTTTCCATGTTGAGAAGCAGAATCCAAGTCCACACTGCTGGCCAGAGCGAGGAAATGACAATATATTACTATTCTAAGTGAGTCAGTCTTATGTTAGCAAATGATCAACCAAAATAATCATGTTATAAAATTATCCTTAATTGATACTTCAATGGTTCACATACCCAAATGTTTTTGTGAGGTTATCAACTAGTTCAGGTTTTTCCTTCTTAGCCAATTCTAATCCAGCTTCATAGACTGATGACAATTTAGCTCCAGCAACTAACTTTTTCATAACTTCTTCTTCAATATTTAGTAAAAAATTATAATTACTCTGAATTTCATCAGTTGGATTGACAAGTAATGTGCGTACAATATTTGAACAATAAGATTTGTATCTAGCGCCAAGTGAACAGACAATAGCACCAAAGTGTAGGTGATTTTTGTCTGAAACAGCACTAAATTTCAATGAGTAATTTCCTCCAGATTGTATGATGGGAGGATAGCACATATCTACTTGGCTTGTATCAACTCCAGTCACATATTTCTTATCAGATATTGCAGCCTCCACTCCTTCTGCTAATTTTGAGTGTTTTACTTTCTAATAAAAACAAAAAGAAAAATAGTAAGTAAAATAATTTAGTATACATTAATATGTAAATATATTAAAATATCAGTAATCCCCAATAAATCATATTGGCACAAGAAACAGTTTTATTAAGATATCTAGCATATTGTCAGCATAAGAGTGTAATCTGAGTGTGTGTGTGTAGATTAACCAAAATAGTAATCAGTAGAACATTTTTTTTACTGCAATATAATAATAACAAACAAACATACCTTATCAGAATCAATAATTTCCATAATTTGATCTTTTAAGTACTTTGTAAAGACATCTACGGTGACCAAGCATGCTTTCTTTATGGTTATAACTTCAGAATCCTCTTTTGGTGCCATAAGTGTGGCTACTGAAGAACTAATATCAACATTTTCAAATTTTTCAACTTTCATGGCAGCTTTCCAACTTTCACAAAACTCCCCTGGGTAGTTATCTTTTGCAAATACACCAAGTGTTTTACCTGATTTTGACTTTTTAATAGCTTGTATAAGTTTATTAAAGTTTTCTTTGTCATGATCATTCTAAAGATGAAAGAATAAGCATTAAAAACATATTAAATATATGATTGTGGAAATATTTAATAGAATTTTTATATTCAATTACACTTACTCTGTCTCTAATAAGCAATTTGACAGGTGGTAAATCTGTTTCGTCTTTGCCATTTTCAATTTGTTTTAAAAACTCAATTTTCTTTTTACTTGCCAAAAAACACATAGATTGCTCTGTAAGAACTGTTATAGTATCTGGTAGTTCGTATCCAAAAAGCCAAGTCTGTTGAAGTGAAAATAATAAAATATGTAAGGAAACAATTTAAATATTTTCCTGTATCTACTGGATTTAGGAAGTAAAACGTAATACAAAAAGTAAAATTATTATAATTTAAGATATACTTAAATCTAAATAACATGTTTATGCGCACATTGCATTAGTAACGAACCTGTAACGCTGTTGATTTACTATAAAGTGTGTCTTCGTCAACTCCCACACAAGAAACTAAGCAATCAATCTTGCCTAATACATCATCGCTTTTAGAATCAGCAGCTGCAGCCTGCAAGATTGGGTTGCTAATAAGTGAAAAATATTTTAAATTGGCATAAGAAATATCGTGGCTATTGGGACAAACCTTCCACGCCGCGTACAGCCTTTTCATACGTCTAAAAAACGTTTCCTTATCAAGAGATATATTAGACATTATGAAAATCAACTTTAATACTAACTATTCATATAAATCAGAGTATAAATGTTTTAAAATGAAAAAAAATATATCAACGAATTCACGACATTACAATATTACGGTTTTTGACAGCAAACAAGAATGGCGGGCGTTTGCGCTCTTAACTCTTTTGTCTATGGAACTGTTTGGTGTTTGGTTACAGATAATGAATAAACATACTATTATATTTTTTATCTTATGGGGCGTGAAGCTTGCCAGTTGCCAAGTATCGAAAACAAAAGCGTTTGCACTATAAGGGGAACTGTACTTATAGGGGTTGCAATATTTTTTTTATATTTTCAATATTTTCGGGATTTGACAAAATTAGTAATTTTTCAAGAGGCCAATCGTGGCACAGGGGCACAAAGTATCACAGTAAAGATAAACTTCAATCAAATCTGGGGCACTGATCTAAAAAATTGCCAGACCAAGGTTCAAGCATATAGCTAAAATCTATAGGAAGATTGAAAGTGAAACAACGAAAATGGCCATTCTGCATTGTCAGAGCTTTATACCTGACGTTAAGTTCAGCCAAAAAGTTATTCGGCGAGCTCTGTCTTCTTTGGAGATCCACAAGTCGAGCTTGCCGGAGGGAATCTATTCTTTAGTTCATGTCATCTGGTCTTGATCCGACATCGGTGCTAGACGTATTAGTGGATCCTAGCAAATTTCCGTTTTGTAATTTACTAACAAAAATATGATCAAATATTAAAATATTAGCAAATCACTCATAAATGTTAATTAAATAACATTTATGCGTGATTTGCTAAACGTGGGGTAAAACGCGATAGGATTTTAATACATATATATATATATATATATATATGTAGACAGATATGACCGACATCGTACTTCTAGTTAGACGTGGGTTTTCGGGCGTGGTAATTATAAGAAATGCTATCTTACTCTTGACGTGAAGCTTGGAGCAGTGCCGTGGACTTGTGACCACTTCAGTAGGCTTAAGGGTCCCTTTACAGTACTAACACTCGCCTTTCACTGCTCCAGCCCAGTACAATTGCAAATAGGTCTTAACCACATTTGTAATTGAAGTAGTCGAGGTTGGCCAGCGATGGAGCACGAGTAGTACTCCGAGCCGTGGTAGAGCCTCGACTGAGCGTACGTCCCCGTGCGGTTCGTTTTATGTGATTGTCATCGATCGGTGTCACGTCAGAGTGACAGGCAACGCCATCTGGTTTTGACAACTGGCAACTTAAATNGTAAACCTTTAATGTTCCTTAATACGAACCCGAGTAGTTTTGAGCCCCGGTTAACTATTTGTTCAATGTGAGGTACAAATGTTAATTTTTTATCAAATAATACACCCAGATCGCGGATTTGCTCAAGTTCTTTAATGTTATTTTGTGCAATACTATATTGAAATGAGATGACATTTCTTTTCCGATAATACCTTACAAAAAAACACTTATTTGGATTGAGATCCATTTTATTGTGCCGACACCAATTGAGAAGTTCATCAAGATCTTTTTGAAGCATCATTGAATCTTGTACAGTGTCTATAACTTTACTCAATTTTAGGTCATCTGCGTACATAAAAATTTTGGAAAATTTTATAGCATTTATTTATAGCATTTATCATAGTTTATTATTTGTACATTCTTATGTAAATTAACATAAATACGATAAATGTGTATAAAGTCCTACCCGTTGAGATTATTAATTTTCTACGTTAAACGAAGATAAAATTTCTATAATAATTATTTTTACACTATTTCGAAATTGCGAATAGTTTTAGAGAAAAACGCATTTAATTATTGACACATCCCGCCGTTCACACATCAGCTGTATGTTACTCAAGTTTTACTTATCCCTTACTCTCAGCATGTAAATAAGTATATTAGTAACGTTGGCCATTTAATGTAGATCAAAACTGTCTTTTACTATTTTTCATCTTAATAAGTATTTTAGAAGTTGTTACAATATCAAAAAATACCGCGCCCCGCGACGTTTTGCTTATACAAGCGCGTCCGCCGCGCCCGCCTGCCTTACACCCATCGGTGGTTCAGTGGTAGAATGCTCGCCTGCCACGCGGGCGGCCCGGGTTCGATTCCCGGCCGATGCATTCTATTTAATTTTCCTCACAGGCAGCCACGTAGTGCTTGCTTTTCATCAGGGACAGAATACCCTCTTCAGCATTAACCACAAGTTCGAAAAAAAAAGACCCGCCCGTCTCTATAGCAACGAAGATGTAGATGCGTTTGCACGTCTTGGATAATTGGAGTTGAATAGTATTATTTCAGCGCGATATATTCGGTTTTTTTTGTAGTAGTTATTAGTAGGTACGTTTTTGTTTATAATTTGTTCCGTTTAAGAATAGTCATTTAACTATCTAAAAATAGTCATTTAAATATATTTTAATAAGTACTTGAAAAGATTAGTAGCACAGATTTAAAATTACGGTACCTACTAAAAAATCCTTGCTGTGTAAAACAATTGGAAAATCCTTATTGAAACTACGAAAATGCGGGTTGCATTAGGGTTTAATTAATTTTCACATTATCTTAAGTGCTTTGCAAACGTACATTATATGATTAATCCAGTAGTAAAAGCGGGCGAAGGCGCAAGAGGGTCGCTAGTTTCATAATAAAAAGACAAAGAAAAATCAAACAATAGACTTAACGTAGCTTTTCTTTGAAAGGTTTAACTAAAAATATTTCAATTGATAATTGATATAGAAGTAGGTACACTAATCAATCAATCTTGTTCTTGGTTATTATAAAAATAAAATTAATCAATGATTCATAAGTTTCATATATTTTTAACAACTAATTTAATATCTTTATTTTTACACTCAATTACGTAAAAGGGTTTAAGGAAAGGAAATAGAAAAAAAATACATTGTGATAATTTGTTTCAATATTTTATTTTCATTACTCCAAAATATACACAATGACAATGTAAATCTGGTCAGTGCCATATTTGCAATATGTCTTTAATAGTGTTTACTGAATTTCATAGCGGATACACGAAGAGTATGAATACGTTTATTTTCAATAAAACTTCTTCATTACATTGACTTATATTGACGGCAGCTTTTTACGCGCTCCCGTCGCTTCTACGACGTAAATTACTTGTAAAATCCATTGTCCCTACGTTTATGATATATTTACAAATAAAACTTTAAAAGGAACGCTTTGCAAACATTCAACAAACTTGAGATCGTCTTAACTTAAAGATGGTATTAAAATTTAAAAAAAAATAATGAACGGAAATCTAAAACATTTAAGAGCGTAATATTTACACTAGTCGTCGTCTAAAAGCCGAATCACGTTTTACATATTTTGAAAATAAATAACAATTCGAATTTAGCCTAAAAATACTTTTGTATATAAACAAAACAATAAAAAATAATCGCATTCAACATAGCTACGATAACAAATTTAATATAAATTAATGATAAAAGAACATGTACATTTTTACAAAGTCTAAGGGATCACTCAAACATTATCACTGAAGTATCGCACCTCGCGTTAGTTCCTGCCTTATTATTTACAATATACTTAAACCGCTCAAAATTTAAAATTGCGAAATATACATTCGTGCTAGTCAGCTTTCGTAATATCTATAGTTTTTATAATTCTCGCCAAAAAAACCACTAGATGGTAACTTTGTTAATTCATTTACTTACTAATAATCGAGAATTGTGCTTATATTTGGATCTCAATAGCGGCGAAGGCAAGTAGGTGATGCGTATGTATCGTGTATACATATTACATTTTAATTATTTTTAAACTTCAAAACGTTATATTAGAACAGTCCTTAAAATTTATGATGGTGTTACAGTTTCGGTCTTACCTTAGACACTAAAAGGAGCCCTCGGGCCTACTTAATAAAATTTCATACTAATTACATACTATTAGCACTTACTTTACCTATATTATCCTGTTTATTTTAAACACTTAGGTATAATACCACCGACTCCATTAATAGTAGTTTAGAACCTACTGCGGGAGTCCTTCTTACAAGTTATATAGACTCAAATGGTTTCGATATACTTATTGTATAACTAACGCACAATTTATTACTATAGATCATATTATGTTCATATTGATGATAGCGGTTTGTTGTTTTACACCTAATAAATCATTCCTCTTATCGTTCCCTGCACCGGTGCTCTGCTATTGTTTCTCATCAGCAGAGCTTTCCTTATCACTCTTTGGCATTATTTAATGAGCAAGGTTTTTCAACGCTCGTACTAATTCATTTAATATTTAGCATATATGCTCCGTTTTAAACCACATTACATATAATTAATTATAAGTGTATTGCACAATTCAATAGATAAAATTGCAATAAAACATTCTTGCTTCCTAACACGGTAGTACTGTCACTATCTAAGGTTTCGATGAAATCAAGAAATCGAGTAAGAATCGTAAATGCGCGAAACACGAACACGACAAGTAGCGGAGGTTTTTTGAGTATTATTTTCGTTATTACAGTATATATAAAGGTTTGTGACTTAATCTATTCAGTCAAATTAATCGAATCAAACGGTAGCCTCTGTGGGGCTCGGTCGGGGTGGGGGTTAGACGTGGGACTCGAGCGGCGCGCGGCACACGGGGCGCCAGGCGGGCTGCCAGGCCGCGGGCGACAGGTCGGGCGAGGAGGTGCGCGTGTGGCGCGCCGCCCAGCCGTCCTTGTCGAAGTCCTTGGTGCCGCCCACGGTGTGGCGCCGCTTGATCCCGCGTTCCGGCATGCCGTTTTTGCGCTTGAGCTTGGTGGAGCGCCAGGCGCCCCCTCCCCCTGCGCCGCCGGCCTCGCGCCGCCGCACCACGTTCCACTCGCCCTTCTCCAGCTTGCTGAGGCGCTCGCCCTTGGAGAGCGACTCGGAGCGCTGCAGGCGGGCGGCGTAGCGCGCACGGTCGTTGTCAGGCGCGTCCGAGGCCTGCGAACGCGTGTCTACGTCCTTGTCGTCGTCGCGGTTCTCTTTCTCGGAGTCATCGGCGGGCGGCGAGGGAGAGGGCGCGGGCGGGTGCGAGGGGCGCGCGGGGGGCGGGGGCGGCGCGGGCCAGCGCGCATCGGGCTCGTCGGAGGAGGAGGAGGCGGACCGTAGCCAGGCAGCCTTGAGCAGGTCCGCACGGGGAGCGCGTGCGGCGCGGGGCGGTGGCGAGGCCCCGCGCACGGAGCCCGCGTCGGAGGGCGAGGAGCTGGACTTGGCCTCGTCGTCATCCTGGCACTCGTCGGCGTAGGGGATACTGCCGTCGTCCAGCGGCGACGAGTTGTTGAGCGTGCGCAGCTTCTGGTCGAACGTGCTCGTCAGGGACGTCACCAGGTCGCCGGCTCCTGCGGGGAAACGGACTGTTAGTATGATGACGACGGTTAGATTACAAACAATCGGAAGCGAGTTAGAGCTGACGCGGGATGATGCGAGTGTATGAAGGTATGAATTTGTACAGCAAGGCGAAGTCGAGACGATACGCCAACAAGCCGTGCTGTCAGCAGTCGTCGCTTAGAAGCATTGGTTAGTTATGAGAGACGCTGGGCATTGTCTACATTCACTTTTTACATGTAATAAGCGACTCTTTTTATGAATCGATATATATATATATTTTATTGCTTAATATTATTTTTATTTGATACAAAGTGAACATAAACCAACACTGGCATTAACGAGGACGCCGAACACACACACTTGTAACACTCTCACATTCCTATACCTTTGAATGTGGATAAAAGAAATGGATTGCTGTATCTACTCTCTGATGTCAGAACCGCATACCTAATAGAGCAAATAATATACACGTTTACATACACTTCAAACAGAACATAAGACGTACGATATAAACGATAGCAACTTACATAAAATAGCCAATACCTGAGCAAAACTGTGTAGGTCTTAGTTGTCAGACATAAAAATAATATCGGGAAGGATCCAAAAAGCATGGAAATTCGAACAAAATGACTAACTAGTACAGTAAATTTTAATAATAAAATATATCTAACAAAAGTAAACTTCACATAATAAATGTGGCGGAAGCTTCTTTTGATTATGAATTTCTCATAAGCTAACTGTATCTGATACGTACCGTCGATGGAGAAATTGTTGAGCCGCGATATCTCCTGCCGTCGCCCCATAGTCGCTGATGATATATCAACTCTAAAATAAACACAAACAATACACATTAAACTCATAACAATTATTCGGCTGAGAGTGAGAAATGGAATTGACTTGATGGGAATGGAGCGTCTCCAACAAAGTTACTACTATGTGTGGGATACAGCATGAATTATCTTGTTAATTCATAAATGAGCCAGCGTTGCGACACATGGGCCAAAAAATCTTTTTCTGCACATTAAACAAAACAAATACTCACGTATCTTATCACT
Organism: Heliconius nattereri; assembly: GCA_013403645.1. Lineage (NCBI taxonomy): Eukaryota > Metazoa > Arthropoda > Insecta > Lepidoptera > Nymphalidae > Heliconius > Heliconius nattereri. The sequence continues at coordinate 8,829,177 of JAAIXI010000237.1, forward strand.
CTAATATTTTCATTTTCTAGATTCAAATCCAATTAATTTTATTCAATGTAAGAAGTTAAATGCTTCATTTTTGAACGTCAAATAATTTACCACCGGTTCACTAAAGTTATTGCCTCAAACCTGCGAAGAACCGGCGCAAGAAACTCAGCGGGAAGCAGCAGCGAAACTTTTTTTAAAAATTAATAGTATACAAATATATATTTAATTATTTGTGACAATGATACCTTTGAAACAGACTGGAGCGAGCATTTCATTCCCAAGTATTTCTCCTTCTCATTACAAGGCCCCGTCTCGAAAAGTAATCGAAAAAAAAACAAATACTCACTTATTGTCCCCGCCGTCTTGTTCGTCCATGTAGTGTGAGAGCCCGTCGTAGTGCGCCAGCGCGGTAACGTGTGCGGGCGCTGGCGCGAGCGGGGAGCGCGGCGGAGAGGCGGCGGGGGAGCGCGGCTTCTCATCCCACTTCTTGTCCGACTTACGTGGCTTTCGCTGAATTTTGCGATTCGCGGCTGATATTATTGAGGACACTATGTCGCGGGTTGATACATCTTTGCCTGTGAAAGGGTTATAGTTAGTTATACATTTATATATATATATATTTTAAATGTTTTCATATTAATGTCATTTTATAATCTTTCCATGAAATGTTATCTCAACATAATATTATGTCTCAAAATAATTATATGTAAGATCGTATGTGCAAAAGAGTGCTATTATTATTATTCGATCACTAGACATAAAGGCAAATTTTCAATATAGATCGATGAGAGATTTTCAATTTTATCTATAGAAATATATCACCTTCGATCTTTTTGACATTGTGTATAAGAAGGTCGTGCGAGGCGGGTGCGGGGGGTTCTGGGATGGGCGGTTCCGCAGGCGGCGAGCCTTCTTCTTCTTCGAAGTACCATTCATACTGTAAATTATTAATATTATTTAATATTATTTAACATAGATTACTCAGCTAAATAGCTATATAATTATTATTATATACTATTTTATAAAAGTCGATGTTCATTTTGTATACGAGTATAATGTATGTGTTTAAAAAAAATGTTGTACTAGTTACAGAAAATTCTGGTTTACAGCACACAATATATCTAAAGAAAAGTGAAGAATGCAAAGTTTTAACATTCTCTGTCTAAATAACATTATGCCAAAAATATTGAAACAAAAAACAAAAAAAAACAACTTACATGCGTCAAGAAAGACTCTATAATCCGACATTGGCTGGACATATCATTGACCATGGCTAGCATGTCATCGCCGGCGGCCCTCACGAGCGTCGGTCCAAACACAATCGCTAAGTTACGTGCCTCCATCTTGTTGCAGGATGCGTGGGCGACCACACGACGCAGGTGTTGTACTAGATAGCGCAAAGTGGCGTAGTGGGCGGCGGGTAAAGCGTGGACGAGACGTCGTAGTTCTCGAGCTCTTTCTGGCGACCTGTCAGCCGCTGCAAGATAGTTTTCTTTAATATTAGCGCTTCTATTTACAGAGCAATCTGTTTTTTTTAATTCTTTAATTATTAACTAATATAGTCTGGTAATGTTTAGTCTGATAAACATTAAATAACATGAAGAATTTAAATTAAAACAAAATATAACATATATTTTACAATAAAAAAAGCAACTCACCAATAAAAGCAGGGTACAAATGCTTTGTCAGTATAGGATCTGGCAGTCTCCGTAGATACGCCTTCAGTAAGCTGGAGGCGACGTGAACGTCGGCCCAACGGGGGTCGGCGGCGGGCGGGGGCTCCCCTCGATCCAGAGCCGCCGCGAGTGCCGCCACGCCCGCCGCGTTACCGGGGACCCGGTATACGCCTACTGTTCTTAGCCCGTATGTCTGTTAATGATGAATATGGTTGATGATGATGAATATTTTGAAAATATTATTATTCTTAAATAGTATAAGGGTAAGAAAAAAGATAACACTATTATTAACTCAATAATAAAGTGTTATTAGTTCTGCCAATTATTCGCACATTTGTAGGATAAAGATATAATTATATGGTAACTAACAAATTCAGATCAAAATGAGTATCATAAAGAAACTGAGATTTAACACTGGCAACCAATTTTTAAGGAATCTAAAAGCTTACTTTGTTCAAATAACTCGGGACAGCAACAAATATAGCAGTATGGTAGTGAAAAAATACCACGCTACAATTTATTGTATAGAAGTAGTGTTTCATAAATTAGTTTTACACTTTACCATAGTAAGCTCTATATTATTAAAAAATAAACGATTGCATGCCGCTTCGCTCGCTTATTAAACATATAAATTATAAATCTACCTTTTCATTAAATCTCTATTTATTGGTGAATACCACATAAGGTATAGTTACCTCAACCGCCTGAGCCGGCAGTGTAACAGCCCTCGGTACGTTGGGATGTTCCGCATCAGCGGGACATCTTTCGAGAGGCGCGCCAAGCCATCCTGTGACCGGAGGAGTGGTGCTCGCGCCGCCATGCATGCGCCGTAGTTGCTTCGCCACGCGCCCCTTCCACGTTTTGTTCTTTGGGGAAGATGGGAGGGTGGGGGTTGGAGGACCTGGTGGACGAAAATGAAATTATTAATAATATATATCACATTAACTTACATATAGAGACAGATAGAGTAAGGGAACATTTGACAAGTGGAACAGCGTCTAATTGTAAACGCGATGGCTTTGGGTTTGATTTTTAATCAGGGGATGAATTATTTTCATATATTCTCGCTTCGAACAACAGATACGGCACAACCAGCACTGTGTGATGGCCTTAAGACTAGGTTCAAAAATTAACTACATAATAAATAAATAAATTAACTTACCGGTAGGCGACCTGTTCCTACCGATCTTCTTAGCACGTTGCGGCGGCAGCGGCGAGGGGCACTCGGGCGCGGTAGTAGTAGTAGGCGGCGCAGACGCGGGCGCGGGAGGTAGCGCGGGTTCCGTAGGAGGAGGCTCCGCTGAATGCCTCCGGAGTGCTGCTAGCCATCTTTGAGCGTCTGCTGCACCGTCCGCCTGGAAATTACAGGTGGAAATTGTTTAAGTATAATGTATTTTTACTTTTGATACATAAGATTCAAGCCCAGTGGTTTGTGTTTTAGGTCAAGTATAATTTAATTACACAGAGGCAGCACCGAGTCTGTAACCATAGTGAACATATTTAGAATCTTCAATAAGTACGTGCGTACGCGCCAACAATACGTTTAGCATAATGTATTCAATGATTCATAATTGAATGCTTTGCGTAATTTTTTCTAAAACTAAACAGTCCCGTGTTTGATCTCGGTACAAAGAAATCATAAAATAATTTGTTTAAACATTACGCCGACCACATTATGCAGTCGCGTCTGCGTTATGCACGCGCTTCTCGAAAACGAAATGAGGTTACGATGTGTAATTTAGTTAACACTACAATCTGCCTTTGTATAAATGAAGTAGACTCACCATTTGCTTTAGCCGCATGAGGCTTGCGAGTGCAAATATAACATGCCTACTCGTTTCAAACTTTATATACAAAAATATGTGTTTTATTATGATTAAAATTAGAGAAAAATACTTTGTCAAACGAATTGAAAATGCTGTATTAATTTTTTTTTAAGTTTTATTCATACTCTAAGAAAATGGTAATTTCATACATTAAAAACATACGTTTTTTAAAAAAATCTTTAGAATCTTTAAAATATATATCAACAAGCTTTTAATCCAATATTGCTAACGCTTAGAACATATGGAGTCGTGAACATATTCCAGTCATGGCGCAGGGGCACGAAGTGTGACTGTAGACGCAGTAGTTTGTGAGTTCAATTTCCACTCGAGGTCATGAAATATTTAATTTTTTTTATTTTTTCGGTCTTTGCTGTCGAGCCAATGCGCGGTGTTGAGTTACGCCAGTTAACACGGAACGCCTCTAGAATTCGGCGAAAAATGGGTAACGCAAAAAAAAGACCGTAAATAAAACACTGTTAGGTTGTATACCTACATACGAGTATACGAATATACAAGTTATACCTTACCTGTAGTAAAAGTTCAGCACCAGCAGCAGTAGTGACGCGCACCACGTGTTTCCGTTTAGTATAGTCGTCGGCGAGCGCGGCCAGCGAGTAGCGGACGTCGAGCGCGTCCCGCGAACTCTCCGCACCCGTCGTGCTTCCGCTTACTGCGCCGGGACTCTGGAAGCAAATGGAATATTTTTAAGGCATGCCTTAGAGAAAGTTTTATCCGATTAGACTTTTAAAGGCAATCAAAAATACATTGCAGATGCCAGTCGTGGCGTAGTGGCACAATTGTATGACCGTAAACTCTGGTTGTGGGTTCGACCCCCACTCGAGGAAATGAAATATTTACTTAAATGTATATTTTCATTTCTTCGAAAAAGTGGGCAACGGAGAGTCTTAACACTAGGGTCCCTCTGCCTACACTGCGGTTTTCGGGATACATCGTGAAGCTGGTTTTTTAACTAGAATATATAAATTATAATTATACTCGTATTAGTTATACGTTTTGGTTAATTATGACAAGAGCGACTCGATGATCTTGAAAATATAAATAACAATACAATATTTTAAACAAGCTTATTTTGCACAGCAATTTTTCACATTGATAAGAGAAAACCAGAGTTTATTCAATGACATTATTTGCATTACGACGGTAATAAAATTGACGCAAATACCACCAAGGTGAATGTAAAATTGGCGAAAAGCAGGAAAGAGTGGTCGAGAGCGAGACGTGAGCAAAACTACAAAAGAAACGATTCATCATATTCTTTCAACAATGGCATTATAACATCGGTTAATAATTATATTTAAACGTTATATTATTATTTCAAAACTTGTTTTGGCACGAATAAAATATTATTTTGTATTTGTATAGTAGAAGTGATATTGCTTACCCTAGAGATAGCAATAATAAAAATAAAATCTTGCTCATTTTTAAACTAGCCTCGTATGTGGGTATAAAATGTTAGCTTTATACTGATTATTACTCTTAGCATTTAGACTTAAAAAATAAAATACTTTAAACTTATACGGTAATTTTTTGGGGACTTTACGAGTGAATCTAACCTTCGTCCAATATATCTTAGCATTTACTTCGCGTTTTTAAATGAAAATTGAAAATATGACCAGATCTTAAATCGAAAAATTCCACTAAGTGTTATTGGCGAACACTCTTCAATTTGTTCTGTGTAGAGTTAACTGTTCGTTTAAGAATTAAACTCGAATTATGATTTATATAACGGCGAGGCAAGGACCGGTGTCTAGATTTTTAAATGGTTGGACGTGTTTAAAATTGAAATTTATCGCACAACCTTCGAGACATCATACCGAGACAATTTTTTAATTAAGTTCAAACGCACAATGTGGGCCAGAAATATTAATTTTCTACGAACTTCAGATAGGTAGACGTGAAGGTCGAAAACTGTAGTCTATCTCACTTACAATCTTCTGAAGCTCATCTAAATCATGTCAACGGCGACTTCTCGCTTTTTTAATGAGGTTTTGTCTGTAATAACAAGTTTTGTGTTTGAGTTCTAGGAGAGCAATTATATATATTAGTTAATTTGATATCAGTGAAAGTTGTTGTATATCGATTACAACCGATTAATTAAATCGATTCTCAAGGATTCCGTATATGTTGATAGACAATTTTTGCTTTGTTTTTATTTTGTATTATCAATATTTTTTCATACAAAATGTATCATATATTATATTATAAAAATATTATTAAAATAAATAATATTAAAAATTCCCAGTTCCAAATCCTCTCGTATAATTAGTGAAGAGGCACTTAAATCTAACAATATGCAGACGGGTCGTGTCGCTCACGGACGTGACGACATGATAGTGCTTTCGCCTAATTACAGGCATTATGTCTCCAAACGGAGATAGATGAATAAGGCAATTTATATGAACGTGGGCAATTTATATGATAGGGTTGCGGCTTTCTAAATATTCTATAACAATATACCGACATGTTATGCTTATTTCTTCTACATTTTTAATAACCATTTTAAAAAGTGAAGAAAATTTAATAATGTTTTATATTTTTGTATTACTTATTTTTTATCTCTTGGAACTTTCAATTGGACGCTAATGTCCACGGAAGTGATGACATGAACGTTTCCTAGTCACTTTCGTATGAGTGTGTTCATTTAAAATTATGTAAACTGCATATGGATAAACAATATTTTACATAATTTAGCCATATAACCGAATGTTGTGAAGATGAAAAACAAAGGTTCCACAGAGAAAACTTGCGGTTTCAAATCTCGAAATTTAATAACGTCTTAAAACTTATATAACACAGATAGAAACAATCATATATATTATGCTAAATAATAAAATATCAAAATATATTGTAAAAAGATAATCGGCAACCCTGTGTCAGCTTTTCGCGTTCATTATATCGGAGCGGCATTAATCAAATGAGCTGCACAAGTGGGTTACCGGTCGAAAATAACGTCTAAATAACTTGCACTTCGGCCCATCTCACGTTCACTTTCTTTTTGATATCTTTTTTAAAGTTACAACATGTGAATTATTATTATAAATGATTTATATTAACATAAAAAATACGTATATAACAACAAGGATTATGTTAAAGATTTCTTTAATAATATTAACTCTGTTTGAGCAAAGCTGGTGGTTGGTGATGTATCTCATGGTAGACGCGGCGGGTGTGCACTTTTTGTGGATTTAATACCCCTCGGAAGATTGTTTACATTAGGAAATATAAAGATCCAAGTCTAGTCTAGTTCCAGCATCAGCACAGTTTCTACAATGAGCGGACAGAAGAGACTGTAGTGATATATCACTAGGCTTTCTCTTCCAAATTTGCATACGAGATGTGCGAGGTCAATTTCTTTTAAAATAATTATAGCGAGCGTTAGTTAATAAGGCTCATATATTTGCGTGAAATATTGAGATGAAATCGAGAGCGTGTGGCTTGTTTGCCTTCCAGCCAACACGTGCTGATTTTGTGGTTGATTATATGCGTCTTTACGCAGATTGCCGTAATAAAAGTGCTACGCGGAAAGTAGTATACTTTGATTTCACTATTAGGAAAACGAATTGCCTGGTACGAATACGACTTCTAGTAATGTTAAGTGTATTATAAATATTCATTTACTAACCTAACCCACATACTAGAAAAAAACGGTAAACATGAATTACTTAGCACGCGCTTATTTTAATTATTATAGCTATAGATATATAATTCAGAGAGAACCCAGGAACCTAGCGTTAAGACACTTCGGTTCCCCATTTTTCTCCGAATTCTGTACGCATTGTGTGTTGAGTGGAGGAATACAATCGCGCAAAAAATATTAAATTCATTTGCTTGAGTGGAAATCAAATACATAGCCTGCCGCGAACAGTCACACGCATGTTCCATTAAGCCATTAGCGGCGTCTGAGGAGATATATTAACGTTAATTATGCCAGAAAACAGATTTCGAAATTCGATTGTCTCCAAAGTTACTGGTTGCGATAAGAAATTGAAGATTTATAGCCTCCGACACACTTTTTTAACAAATATTATGAACGTTTCGTTCTTGACCTAACAGATGGCTGTAATTAGAGGGTCAGGGGACCGCGATCAAACAAAAGTGGTTCGATGACATAACCGACTGGTAAGAAATTTACATATACATATTTACGAAGTGCCGTTACAAGTTACGCGTGAAAATTTATGCTGAGATAACATAATATTCGAATAATAATGAACATCAAACCTTATACAACATATCGACATGTAAACTTATCTAATTTCTAATTTTCATTTACCTTCGCAATTATGAAGAAAGTCATATAAAATTTTCAAATTACATGCAAAGTAATTGACCCCAATTACTTAAATAAAGAGCCTCTAGCTACGGACAGTGATGTATTTGTAGGTCAATCGTGTTCTACCAATAATCTTAAGAGATGTATTGATGTCCATATCGAATCCACCACCACCAATATGGTTTTACGAGTTTGATGAATTAATTACATTCTCGATGAAGGATGTTACAAATAGCGGTAGTTATATTCCTGCCAGCTACCGGTTTATTGACGCACTGATTGAGAAGTTCATTAACAAAAATTGAATCGATCTTAATTGCTAAATCTAATTGATTTGGGTAGTCTGAAGAAGATTAGTAAAAGTCGATTTACAAAGCCACAGATCCGCTTTTCTACGTTGAAGATGGTCATGACCATTTGCCATTTTAATTTCGTATGCGTTTAGTACTCTACGCTGCGATTAAATTTTGCAATAGATTTGTTAACGTTCGTGGTTTAATAACTTCGTAATTTTTTTACACAACACAGTCCCTCTTTCAAGCGTACGACTATACATTTATGAAATTCAAACACTGACATTGCCAAAGTTATTTGCGGTTATGCATCATTACACTAAACAATGGAATTATGTCATGATAATATAAAACTGAAATACAAAATTACCTGTATAAACATTGTAATCGTAATAGCCGCTGAGATCACAATTGAAGCATATCACTCTCAACAATTGAAACGATAGCTAGCCCACCAAAGCAACCGAACTAATTACCGTAAAATTCTTTGGCACTGTTAAAAATACCACCACTGGGAAACAAGAGAATGTTTACTCTGCAATAAAAGAAATACGAATAAAGCTTACCAGTATGTCGGTGTACCAGAGCGTCATGGTTTGGCTGGAGTCCATTCGTATCAAAGCCAAACGCGACGCGTCTTGGTCATTGTCAACGCTTGGCATTAGCGATAGTACAACGGTATAAGTACTTCGAAACTAATTTAAACACTCACTGGTCAACTCACTTCTTCAAAGTTTTATATTATTTAATGGAAAAATAATTCAACGCCCGATAGAGTTCGATGGGATTTTTTAATTTCCGTTTTTAATTAAAATCTATAATGGAATTTATATACAACTTTTTTGGCTTAGAAAATTAACCTCAGTATTCAAAAAGTAAGATGCACCAGAGCGGCGCGTGGTGGCGGGCGGGCGGCTCTCGCGCTCGCCTGAAGGACTATGACGGCGAATGCGTGCGCGCAGAGAAAGTGCTCCCGCGCAGACTCCGCGGCGTCTGCCAAATCGACGTTTTCACGGTTCGGAAATGGATAGTCTTTTCCAAAGTACTCGTTCGGCACAATGTGACCGTTCCGGCGCCACTTTCTTTTGTGCTTTAATGAAAATAGACAAATGAAAATAATTTATTTTCATTTTACTTATAGAAAATTACTTTAGTCAGTTAAGACCGGCTAAATGTACGTTTCACGATGATTTCTCGACGATGAACTGAGCTAGAAGATATTATCAAGAGAAGATAATGTGAGTGTTGATGACATAAGTTAATGTTTGTATAACTGTTTTACGATGATTACGACGCGGACGTATGTTTTTTCTTTAGTCATTAGTATTTGGTATAAAATGTAAATTTTATATCTGAAATTGACAGTAAATAATGCTATAAGATGAATGGACATTGCATATTTACTGCGACGACAAGTCGAGCGTCATAAAATTGATTCGTCACACTTTCTTTTGCCCTTCACATTGTAGAAAGATATATTTTTTATCTTTGACATTATTTTATATATAATTTATTTCTACGTTTCTATCATAATTATTTAAAAAGAAATGTAAAAAACAAATGTAATCCATGTATAAAAACTACTGGAGGGACAAGATCTTTACGACTTCAACGAAGTTCCAATATCTGACACACATGACATCCGTTCCATATTCGTATTTTATCCTTTAAATCTTTTCTAAGAATGATATATTAATGAGATCTATTAGAGTTCGGGCGGTTTTGGGGCGTGTGACTTTAATGTTAGTAAAAATGTGGCAAATGACACTTTTGCATCCTCGTTTTGCCGAGAACATTCATCTTGCCAACAATTTCGAGGAATTTATAATTATTATTTACTTTCTTTTCATTCGTTACGGATTTAAGAATTTAAAGAGGTTCCTGATAAATCTTTCTTTTGCGACAACGGATAATTTATATACTCGTACATATATTGCATTTGGGCCATCATGGCGCAGGCGCATACCTAAGCGTGCTACTGTAAACGGAGCGGTTGTGGATTCAATTCCCACTTAGGAAAATTAAATATTTAATATTTAAATTTTGTAGCTCTTGTAACGAGACAAAGGGTGCAATGTCTCAAGGATTCGGCGGAAATTAGTATGAAGCTAAAAATATATTTATATAAGCTTAAAAATGTAAATACGATAGATGAGGATTTGCATTTGGAGAAATTTAATAACACAGATATTTATTTTGAAGTAAAGCTATAATTACGATTTACTAAGTTGTTTTTGCACTTTAAGTTTTTGCGCTGTGCAGCAATGGAATTGGAGCATTCTAAATCGTTCACTCAATGAACCAATAAGTGCAATAACCCGTCACTCCCACCTATCGGCCTTATTAATTTAGGCCATAGACATCTTTTTAGCAAATATATTCGGAAAGTGACTGAAAAAAGAAAAAAAAAAGAAAAAAGAAAAAGTATGAAAGACTTCCAATACCTATGTATTGAAAGCCAATCAACGGTACAAAGACACAATTGAGTAAATACGAATCTGATGAGTAATAAATATAATGAAGAAAAGCAAAAAAGGTGACTTACTTTTATGGAAAGAAGAAATGTGAAATCGTACGAGATTATAATTTTTATCTAAATATTTCTAAAACACAAATTGAAACATAGAATATAATTACATCGACCTTTACAAACAACTAAAACAACTAAAAAGTAAGTAAATTCTTCCTGCCATGCTATTCCTTTATTTGCAGCGCTACTTTCCATATATTTGTTGCACTTTATATAACAAAACCGCAATCTCGTAATCAAATTGCATCTACCAAATGTTATTATCACGATCAAATGACGAATAAACAATGAAAGCTTGACCAATCCGTTAATTTAGTTCGGAAACAATAATATTTTTGCACACCAATAAAAATAACTAACCATTAGTCATTTTACTTACTAAGTATATTTATTTATAAGTTTAATTTATATTTCAGGCATAATTTATTTTAGTTTTATGATGTTTTCGTAAAAACGGTCGGCAGAGATACCTTACTGTTGAGAAGCAGCGTTCAATTTTCGAGACGTTGCGTGTTGAGTGGCGGAAGCCAACGTCGCGCTTTATATTGTTACTAGAGCGAGGAAATGAAAATAATTCACTTCCCCAAGTGGGAATCGAGCTCACAATCGTGGCGGAATATATTTATATATCGTATCAATTGGACGGCAACAAAGACTACTATGCTATTTATTAATTTGATATAAAAAATGGCTGAATATGTCGTACGTAAGTTTGTCACCACTTGTTCGTTATCAGGTCTACAATATTTTAATGAAGTGAAGTGAAATTGAAAGATTTACTTAAAAGAAAGACGCATATGCGACATAAATGCACTGTTAAGATGTAAAATCCATGCATATTACACTTACGAGTATATTGTACAAAATATTGGACCAAAGATTAAATTGAAGATGAGCTTAGCCATTACGCGAACATATCGTAACTGAAATCAGATCAGTTAAATAGAACCAACGAAACGGACCCGTTACATGTGGCTACCTACACGTATTACGTCAGGTACGGACGTCATAACGACATTTGGGTCAGATTATTAATACATTTATGTTTACAGCCTATTTAAATACTATTTATGTCGATGCAGAAAAGTAATGAAGATATATTGTTAAACTCGCGAAATTTTCATTCAGCACGATCGTTGAGTCGATACGCGTGTGCTGGAAATATTATTCTTTTGATGTTGATTATGAATCCGACCTCGACCCAAATGCGACTGAGCCACTAACCTCTGCAGATGAATTAAATACATCGTAACATAAGTACGTTAAAAGTGAAAATGTTTGTTTTAAAATTTAAACTGTAATAACATTAAAAATTATAATGCTTTTATAATTTGATTTATAATGTTTACTTTAATTATCGATCCAGCTTTAGTACTAGCTAGTTGTGTACATTCATAGCCTAAATTACAGTGTTGATGAAAACAACAAAAACAAACAATGACAGTTGAGCTCAATTTCTACACTAAATGGTGTGTAAGCGTGACCGTTATACCATTATCAATGTAATTATCTTTGTTTGGATTTGTGTGTAGACTGTACATATGTGAGATATACGAGTACTTGAGGTTGTTGCAACCTATTGCTAAGAATTTGCGGCACAGCGTCGGAAAAGTATTTCCGTAAAGTCTAGCTTAGTTTTATTCTCAGTACATTACATTTTTCAATTTCAACAAAAAATAAATGTTTTTTTGATATGCTTTTTTAAAAAATATATGTACATAATAAAAACTGTATTTAGGAACATATTACTAAAAGTAAAATATCATTTTAAGATACAGATTTAAAGCTTAAAAAATATTTTAAGCTTAAATTTACTTATTATGACAACCCTAGATTTCACCCATATAGACAATCAGAATTGGGAGGCTTCGATACCTCGAGAACCATTCGTGTGGAAACTTGTACTACTTTTTGATAAGATATTTCTATTGTTTTTGTTATTTTAAAAAAAAAATACTTGACACAAAACATTGATCTACAAAGTGGATAAAAATTTTATTCTTTTCAATAATATAAAAAGAACTAAACGCGACCTTATTTCATAGACGAATCTTTTACTGAAAATGATACTAATGTAAGAAACTATTGGAAATATTAAATAAACTGGGAAAGGTAATGAACAAAAACAAGGCTTCAAATAATTATTAAACAACTAAGGGAATTATCTAGCAGTCAGTCATAACAATATCCCATTCTACAGAATCGTCGGGCACACATCGCGCAGAGTGATGTTAGTTATCTTCCTCTTTGAGTCGCCGTTGACAGCCTTAAAAAGTGCCAGCCAATCATTAGAGTCGCCCTTATACTACCTCTATGGTCATTATTTCTAACACTAAAATAAAAAAAATATGTTACGTTATACCTCCATAGCATTAGATAACTATAATATAAAACAAGTGATTTTACACTACTTTCAGACCGACACGCGTACCAAGCCGTCGCATGTGCATAGACAATAGAAAATCGATTTAGGCAACCAAGTTTTTGTCTATGAATCACGGTACGCTTTCGAGCCAACTTGCAATTAGCCATAGAAAGTAAACCATTATAATTGGCGACCGTCCGTCAACCCACGTCTATAGAACGGGTGTATTGACGCGGAAATAGAGAGCTCCTGGATGCGTTGCGTGGGCACTGGGACGAAGTAACGAGATTGATATGGTGACTTAATATTGAATTAATGTTCAATTGTAATAGATTATATCGTAGGTGCTAAATTTCTATTGCGTTAGATGATGATACATTTACTTGAGATATGTTATAAATATGAAATTTAAGTTATATATTCAAATGTAGAGTCAATTAAGATTTACTTTTAAAGTATGTTGTCTGTAATCATATATTGCAAATGTAATTTAAGCAGAAATAATTGTAGTAATACTTAATAATAGTTTTATAATACTGTTTTCTAATAGCAGCTATGTTTCACAATTGTTATATAAAAAATCTTTTATTATCAACATTGTGATCTGGTAGGTATCTAATTATTGTCAATAAAAATTTACAGTGCGCGCATGTCAAATTATTATAAATCAAATTTTCAATACGCCTGTTGGCACGTCAGTGTGTAATTTCTAGTAATTTTATGTCTTGTTATTGGCAATGTGTGCAAAAGGTCGTTAACCCCGGCAGCGGATGGACGTGAATTGCAACGTGCGTATGCACATCAAGATGTGATTGAGGGATAAGGAGGAAGAGCATAGTAAACGTATGCACAATATGTATGAACACAATTAACTTTAAATTTTTTTTCTCTGAACTACATGCTATATCCCGCGGTAGGCAGATGGAGCCTAGTATTAAAATACCCCATTCCTTACGTTCTGCCGATTTTTGAGGCTTGCGTGTTGAGTGGCAAAATTCGAAGCCTCGCTTCGCCTTGTTACCAGAGCGAAGAAATGAAAAAAGAAAAATATTAATTAATACTAATTCACCAAAAGTGTGAACAGAACTCACAGCTGTCTCGTTCACAGTCACACGCGTGTGCCACTGCGCCATGGCGAAATCAACTTTCTTGATTTTATAAAACGTTTATTTTTATATTGATAAAGATCCAATTATTTACTAACATTTTTTGAGGAATATCTAGTATATATATAATGGAAGAAAATAATTATTACACTCTATTTCCTTAAGGAGTCAACGACATGTATATAACGAGCACACACGTACACACATATGTGTTTCGCAGAAGCCAGACACTCGGTCTGCCTGCGCAAGCGCAAGTGGCCATGTGGCCGTTGCATACGCGTACACACAGCTTAGGATGCTCAACTAACGATCTGGAAAGGGCCTATTAAATCAATTCGCTTGAGATGTTTTCATACACCAGATATATTGTTTGCCTTCGTCTCATCAGATGGGCTCTTTCATTGTATTATTTGCATACTATTGACTTACTACTTGTTGGGTTCAAGGAATATGTTTTTGTTTACATTCGTTTTAAAATAAATATAAATAAATGTATATTAAAATAAATAAAGTAATACATAAATAGTTTGAATATTTTAAATTAGTTGGATTTACTTTTCTATAGGGTCTTCGATGTACATAAAGTGGTCATTGGTGGTTAAAGGGACATTCATCATTTGTATTCGCCTTCTGTATGGAACAGTAATTGCAATTTGTGACCGTTTGCTTTGTTCAGTTAGTTATCGAGGGAGTACTATTGTTTGTTTTCAACGTGCTCTTCATTTTGTATTGCTTCTAGACTTACGTAATACTCATTGAAATAATATATCTAAATGTTTTTTTTTGTATAATTGTATTATCTTCTAGTTTTAAAGCTTATATACTCCATATAGATTTAAAACTAGAAGCAATTATTGTTTTCAAAACAATGAAACAATTCTTAGAAGTACTTAGTAAATATAGTTATCTGCAATTGTTTTATTTTAATCGGCAGTTTATTTGTTAACTAACGTATTAACGAATGACGAATACTAAAGAAGATAAGATTATTTTCTAAGAAGCAAAAAAAGACAGATAGATGGTCTTAAAATATAAAATCAAATAGCTGGTGGTCAGATGTGTCGGAAGTGTCATACAGTCGGAGTGTAGGCGACCGCAACGTGACTAGATTCCCTTATCACGTGCAATAAAATTCTATCGATCTTGGTTTCACTACAACGCCTAGCAACTACCTAGCGCTGAATTTGGAAGGAATCAAGTAATTTAGGGGAAAAAGACTGTTATGATGTAATAAGTTATATTTTAAATGAATAATAAGAAATAAGGCTTAAGTAGATGGATGGGAGAATATGTATATTACAAAGTAGAAACCATAAGATCATTTTGTTCTCCGTCTGTTAGAGCATTTATCTCTAGATCGCGTGGAGGTATCAAGCTGAAATGAATATAAAATATTAAAATCTACGGTACCTTGGAGCACAGATCAAGCTTTTGAATTCACGTAATTTAAATGTATTTTTTCCGCATTTTCTATGAAATTCACCCCATAAACAACAAACGCTATTTTCCATAGATTATGAAATCAAACCATTAAAAAGTTATATTTTAGTAGATATTTCGTACAAAACTTAAATTTGTCAACTTTTATAATTTATACTTATAGGTCTAGATGTATAATCGTGAAATTGATACGGAACCCTCGCGCCTCGGTGCTACGTGCATTTGACCGGCTTTAATAAACTACAAATGTTTATTTTCTGTGCATATATACCTAATAATTATTAAAAATACAATAAAAATGAAGATATCTAGCAATATAAATAAAAATGTGTGAACTAACACATAATACTTATTTAAAACTTTGTATAGCAAACAGTCGAGTTATAAAACAATCACTAAGCTAAGAATAAAGTAATTTATTTTTGTTTCCTTTTAGTTTTGTCTTAATAATATATACATATAATATTACCTATTATTATCTCAAAAATTCGCTATACTATATAAATTTTTATGAACTTAAAAAACAGTCTCTAGGTGAGTTATCTGGTACATTACGCAGCCACATTTTGTTTACAGAGCGGCGTTGCGTTGCGAAAGATTTAAATTTCGACTACGCGCCCGTGTCGTAATCCACGTTCGCCATAGCACTTACTAATATTATTGTTCGGTCGTCTGTATGAATCATTGGTTTTTATACATTTTTATACTCTTATTTTTTTATATAGTCACAGAGTACTATACTATATATACTAGATAATTGGTTAACAGTAGCAAGCCTTACGTTGGGCACTGATATAAACGGAAATTAACACTTAAAATAAAAAAAGTTTTTTTTTCTTAACTTAAGCAAACGATTTGAATGTGTTCATTGTTCAGTCGCGACTTCATGTCGCTAGGGCTAACAGCATTATCCACATGTTCGAAGAAAAAATCGTGTCCACTCTATCACACGCTTCAATTGAGATATGAAATAGAATCTATCACACGATTATTTATAGTTATCCATAATAAAAAAATATATAAATAGGTACTATTTTCACACAAGGTCAAAAAGCAATTAAAACCATAGCTTTGAATATTCCCCATTGGACAGTTCAATGCCTTTTTTAATAAACTTGTCATATAATGACTTTTTCAAGGTAAAGGTTACCATGAGTTTTTCAAAGCAAAACTATTTTCTGTTATGCGGAAGTGTTACAAAAATTAGTTAACTTTTATAACTGAGTTATACCATGACTTTTGATTTTTTATTGCTCTTGACCTGTAAATAAAAAAAGGGATTGAATACATGAGACAAAGTTGTTGATAAATTTTAAATTATAATTGGCCCAGTTCCAATTGAGACGCGTGTCTGAAAACAATTGCTGCGGATTCAAATTCTAAGTCGTTCTAAAATCTTCTTAAGTTCGCTTATCAAATTCTATCCTTCGTAAAATGCAAGAAATTCGTGAACATATTCAATTATTGTTTTGTTAACACTAAATTGTATATACGTACAGTGCACCGCCAGCATAAGGTAACAACACCATATAATAAAAGGTAGGATTATACTCTGATTAAACGATAAGCATTGTGTGCTAAGGGCCAAATGGAGTCGGCCATTGATGGCACGCGTCCACCAATAATAATATGATTTCGAGTTAGAGTATTCAAGGATGAATAGCGATTGCGTGCTTCAGGCTCGATTTGCAGGTGGGTCACGCGCGTGCGCCGCCGGCATGGCGTCACATCCTCCACCCAATTGGCCACGATAATTAATAAAAGAGTTGCGCCTGCGCAAGGCAACGCTATGTTCGGTAATGGTCGGCGTTTTGACGCATCGTTGACGTTCTCGACGGAGAGTTGAAAAGTTGCACTATCGATTCAAAAGAATCAATCGAGGAATGCGGGTGATTCACCGGTTTCCTACGAACATTAGTAGAGCTTTTAAGCTTTTTAAATAAAAACAATAGTAATGAGTGGAACATCATTTTTCTGCCAGTTATTTACTAGATGTTAGCGATACCTTGCATTCTTTACAAATGTACTACGAAGTCAATATACCATAAATGATAGTGATTGTGAAATATCAAATAAGACGTTTACTTCATATTTTTTGTAATGTTAAAACATGATTCGCTAAGCTGATGTGCCTTCACATCCAGACTTGACAGGGATCAGCTGTCATCTCTCGCCCATTGTGCGCTGAGAACAGACAAGTGACCTCAGCAGGTTGCTGCAAGGCTACGTACATTCCTAACCTTTCATATTGAATATCGATGGGTTGAGACCCCGTCGTAATTGTTTTTTAGATGTATTCAATGGGCATTCAATGTATTGAATGTTGACTGTGCAAGATAAATTACTAGGTAGATAGCTATTTAAAAATAAATCCTCACTATAAATTACACAGTAATTTTTATATGACTCCCTTCAGAATTCATTTACACTAATAATATATTGCTTTTGACACGTCATGAAGCATATAGTATTTTGAAATATTTCATATAACTTCAAAATTTTGGATCAATGTCCGTAAGATAAACTGGAGTCGCCAATATGCGAACGACAATCTTGTATACAAAGTTATGATTTATTAACCGCGAAGTACTTATGAACGACAGCTGCTTTATATCAAAAATATGAACTTCCGGTCTGAAGCGTTTAGTACGCTACATCGTATAAATTATAATCAAGTTTTTTTCAATATAACAGTTACATATTTACATTATACTAATAAAATGTATTTGTAAATTTGTTTTCCTATATGGACGGACAAAGAGCGGCATTGTTATCGCCGCTTTACACTGTACTTTTACGATTTAAGTAGAAAGTGAACAATGAATCGACGAGTCAGTATTTAATTTTTTTTTATAAAGATATACTGAATATTTTAACAAATGAAAAAAATAAATAAAATTACTATGAAATTTTTGTTGCTTTTTACCCACCATATAAAAAAATCTCAAAATCTCTCGAATATCGTAATCGAAAAAATATACTTATATAAATTATCATTATAAAACGATATATTTCCGGTTGTATCTTCTGCCGATTTTTTAATCAAGTACAATAAATTACGGAACATCTTATTAAGTGACGACAGTTATTGTTTTATTCATACTTTTTTATTAACACACCAAAAGAAGAGCCTTCAAGGTTGTGATTCACTGATGACTGGCTTACATGTCAAGTTTGTAGGAGTTGTCGCATATATTCGTACATGGGAAGATTTTGTATTATCAAAAAATTAAATAAATTGATCATACCTAAAAACATTTTAATAAATACTTTTATATTAATCTGCCTCAAATATTTTTTTTATCTATAGGTATTTATTTATAAATCACTTGTTTAAATTGTAAAAATAATAACAAACAAAAAACAAATATATATTAGTTAACAGTACTAAAATGTTCATAGTATTTCATCAAGCTTCCAGGTCCATCATTGAGTCACCAGGAGAAAAGAACACACTATCGTCCATCCGTCCCCTGAGTTTCAGACCAGCTCGATGGTATTATATTATAGTAGTCAATTGATTTATATATAATTGCCAAGTTTTATGATTATTCAACTACATATGTGAGAAGTAGAAGTGGGTTAAATTAAGTTTATTTTTAAATTTAACATATATTAAACTACTAACAGATCGACCTAAATTAATTATGTAAATAACACTATAATATTTTATGAAACAAATTAGGACAAAATATACTTTGACGAAGAATTTGTAAATAGTTTACCTTGAACTTGCTGGACATTATTTCGATCGTTGATTTCTGGGAAAATTATCGCAAATCTGATACTTACAAACAGGAAAATTAAACAAGTATTTTGTACACCGCTAATAATACAAACATGTTAATAGTTAGGAATTGTAAAGCCAAAATTGTATTCAAAATTGTATTCGTTGTTTACTATTGTTATTTAAAACGTAATACATCTTTTTATTTCACGTGATCAAAGTTGACCTAATTTCAGCCTTAGGGCAATACATAATGCCTGAAGAAATTATATTAATTAAAATGTAAGGTACACTGTCTATAGCCGGCAGCTTTCACTACAAAGAGAAACTATTATTATGAATAGTAATGATTGATAGGTATTTGTAATAAATAAAAATATAGATTATTTTTTTCTTTTTTAAAAATATACATTTTACATTTGGAAAAGTAAATTGGTCAGATAATAGATAGAATACGTACAATTTATTTTCTTATGCATTGGACTCAATCTAAAGGCTTCACATTTCCTAATAATGAATAGGTACATATACTCGTATAAAAGGTTAAAGTCATAATTGATATATACTTTCATGTTGATATTTACAAAAGTCTGAAATAAATGTATCGTATATCAATAAACACTTAAACAACGAGGTTGTTGACTCCTTTAATTGTAAACTTTTACTTTATTTTACAAGCGTTTAGAATTTGAAAGTTCTTTATGATTGCTATTAGCGATGAATTCGTATTTTATGGAAATACTTTAAAAGCGTTTGTTGGGATAAAGTTAATTTAGTTATTATTGTTGGAATATTCAATGGAAGTCCCGGACGTTGCCCCACAGAATGAATTGATTAATTTTAAAAGAACCTTTCAAATTTTTCCTTAGGTGAACGGTTCACGAACAACAATGGTTCGGTTGAGGAATATTTTCAATTTTCCGAAAATAATGTTTTTAAAATGATTATAAAATAATATAATGTAGATATTTGTAGAATACTTCTGTAATGTATAGAATACTTTTGTAAAGTATTTTTATTTTCATGTCAAAATTTACAGTTTAAGAATAAAGCATGATGTTGAAAGAAAAACTATTTTATTTATAAAATATTATTAAAATAGGCAAAGATGTCACGTAACTATTTTTGTTGTTATGTGGAAGAGATCTATTAATTTCAATACAATAATATGTCATGGGAGTTACAAGTCTGCCATCCCCTGATAGAACTTATTATAAATTATACGTAATTCTCTGCATCAATTTGACATTTACCTATAGAGTATGGATAATTATATAGTATGGTATAATAGAATGTGTTAAAATTCCATTAGTAGGATATATTTAGATTTGACTTGAATATTTTGTATAATAAAGCCTGTACGCAAAAAGTTGTTAAGTAAAATTTTGTTTGAATTTCATCTCAAGGGAATATTGAATTCGGTGGAGTCGAGAACGACGCATATAACTCGGCTCTCATTTCTCTCATTTCACATTTATGTTTTTTTGAAGGGATTATATCTCATACACAATTAACTGGATTAATTTGGCATTTATGTATATAGCGTTGATTCACGCAAATTTTAAATTTACAAATAAGTTGAAAGTGTGAAAATTGCATTATTGCCGCATATTTAGACCGAAGCCGCATAATTGCACAGTATTTACTCTACAATACCAATACCTTATTTCTTAGTACTTAAGGTTTATAATAAAAAAGAACTTTGTGTATTTAATTATCGCAACGGTTCATTGAAAAAAGAATCTTATTAATATGAACATAACGCCCTCTCGACTAAAATAAAGTTTGCGACACATGTGCGTCAAGTAGGCCGTGATAATCGTGCAAGCCTTCATCTGTGATGTTGTGTAACCAAGCGATTTAGTTTTAGGGGAAAATAAAGTAAATTAGCTTGAAAAAAAAATATGTTTATATAGATTATAATTATTTCAATGTTTATTGCTTTTAATTATAGCTAGTCTAACTTCGACGTTGTTACTGGAGTTGAAAGAAGAAGAGTCTGCTTATGATCCACCAGTGGCTGTGGGTTGGAGTCCCATTCAGATATTCATATATAATAGAATATCAGATATATTAAAAATGTTTTGTTAACTCAGTACTGTCAAATTCAAGTGAGAATAAAAACACTGGTGTGAAAAGGATACTAAGTTAAATAACAAATTTTATTTGAATTAAATATAACAGAATACATAAATACATACTTAAATTTTAAAGACCTAATATTTTAACTGTTGTGTGTTATATAAAATATAAGCCGTAGATGTATTGCTCTTCCAGTTCCATGTTACCAACTTAAGAGATGACAAGCAATATACAATATTCGTAACAAGTAGGTCAAAATAGTAGAGTTACGTAAAAAGTCTAGATTTGATTCTGAAGACAGTGTATACTTATAACATATAATTACATAATAAAGAAGTGCATTTAACGTACGCTAGCATAACGTTGCTTTTAAAGTGCATGAAGGTGTTATTCTGTAGCTCTAATATAAATAATAGAAATTAGCATATTGTGGAATATATGTTGCTTAAGACATAAGTAATATAAATATAGAAGATAAGCACTGAATTGCCTTTAAAAGATTTTTCTCAGCTTCGCACTTTATCCTGGATGTCCAGGATAAAGTGCGAAAAGTAGGCAAAACTTAGAACACAAATATTCCTTTCTCCGCTTTCTGCCCAACAAAAACAAGATAAAATTACTTATAAATATGTTTTGTTTAACATACTATGCAAAAAATACTAACATTCAATTACCATAATTATGAATTCATATCTACAAATCCACATACTAGTACAACATAAATGCCCGCATGTGCCCGTATAATATGAATATTCAACGTCTTGTTCCAGCCGTTGACTTCTGTAGTAAAATAATAAATATATGAGAGCACACCTGGGGTAGTGTAATGTATGGTCGTGGAGCATGTGGGTGCGTGGTTGGTACTATTGATTAAGATTATGTTATAATGTATTTTTGTAATAGGAGCCGAGTGGCGGAACTCAACGCCGAACCAGAGCGAAAAAACGAAAATATTTATAAATAATATATAGACAAATTTAAGATAGCGTAGATATATATCACATCTTTCTATTTACCTATCTCCTTCTAATTCTACAAACAAAGTGTTGCATGAACACTACAAATAAGGATATATACCTACATATATGTTATACAGAAATGTAAATATATATACGTTCAGCCCGTAGATTTGAGATACGGTTGTTTGAACTTTTCAAATGTGTCCATGCGAGTAGATTTTACGATGGTGCTATTTACAAACAATATTGTTATCTAATTCTATTTGGACAGCTTTTAGACGTTCCTATCGTTACACTAAATCTTTGTTACGTAACTACGTGGACAGATTGACAGTGTTGGCCAATCACAAAGTGGTCACGTGGCCAATAAACATTGATTGCTGCAGATGAGCCCACGCTCATCCAACTGGAGTTCCGCGTGGACAATGTTTGTTGCTTTTTTTTCCAGCTTCAAGCTGTATACCGCATATAGCAGGGTGGGCATAGGGAACCTAGTGTTAAGACACTCCCTTCCCCACTAACCACCGAATTTCGAGGCATTAGGTATTGAGTAGTAGAACTCAACACCGTACTTTGGCCTGAATACCAAAGCGAAGAAATAAAATATTAATTAATAGTAATTAATTCTTCAGAGTCGGGATTGAACCAACATGTTTGTGCCCTTCACAAACGTTTGTATCGACTCAAAGTATTAAGTTCTTCCTAGCTTAGGCTTAGACCACGTTGCAACGTCGAGTTTCGCTATGTAATCCACAAATCATACCTTCATATTAACTATTTCAAAAGCGGGATTCAAAGCCGTGACTGTCTGCTTACTAAGCACGTTACGATTGCGTCAAGTACAGTCACTTGCATTTATATTACATTATAATATGTATACAAATAAGTATTGCTTATATAAAATTCGATTACTTAATTTAAATTGTTCAATTATACAATTTATGGGCGAACACAAACAAAATTATTCTGAAATAAACCTTGACTAATAATAATATTTCTCTGTTTAGGAGCTAATTGTAATCTATTTGTTTCAAAATTAGTATGTCAGCCATATTTCTGAAATAAAAATAAATAGCGAAATTAAGACGCCCAAGTGTATGACTGTAACGAGACAGCTGTGGATTCGATTCCCACTCGGGAGCATCGATTTCTTCGCTATACACGCAGTGCCTTGAATTCGGCAGAAAACGGGGTGTCGTCTACAGTAGGTTTCCTCTGCCTACCCTGCTATAGATAGGATATAGCAGAAAAAAATACATTGTATACGGTTAATAACATTAAAAAAGACATCCGTAGCTATTGGTTTTCTTTCTTTTTAAAACAATCCGTCATGCTAATGTAAAATATTCTATATTACCTTTTTAAGATCACAAGGTCAGATACTTCTTTTGATTGATTGATACTAGCCTCGCTGTTTAAATTGGAGAATAATTTTCCTGACGAAACCGAAATGTTTTAATACCGACAATGACTCTATAAGTCCATTACAGTGTTGCGAATTACGTAAAGGAGCTTACAGCACTTGTCTGAGACCAGTTCGGGTACAGTGGGTGACGAACACATTTGACAATTTGATATATTCAAATATAGTCTCTATTTTTTGGGTGTTAAGTGTTTAATATTGGTGGGTAGAGTGTACAGGACAGGTTTAGCTCCGAGCAAGGTCTCGCCATAGACCCGGTCACAGGGCTGGGGAGCGATACCCTTTAGGAACACGTTTGTTATTTTTGTAGGCAAAATGTAAACGACGGTAATAGCGCAATCGAATTTGAGAACTTGTAAATAAATGAATGCTTCGGAACGCGTAAGTTTGCTTTTAAACTTTAGTCTATTTATGGAAATATTAGCTACGAAAGCTAGGTCGCTGGTAACCAAGTAAGGTATTAACTTAAGACGTAGTTAGGTCAAGGTTAAAAATGTGTTGTATTAAGTAAAATGATGTTATAACCTTTTAATCAATATTATTTTTGTTGTTAGTGTCACGGTGTATTCCGTATAGAGGAGAAGGCAGAGGGAACCTAGTGTTAGGACACTTTGTTCCCCGCTTCCAGTCCAGTTTACAAGACATTGCGTGTTGTGCATCGATATGCTTTGTCAACTTACTAGAGTTAGGATATAAAAATATTTTAGTCGTCCAAGTCAAATCGAACACAGACCTGTTGCGTTTATAATTATACTATACCGCAGCACTACGACTGTCTCGATTTAATTAATTTTAGAGATAAATGTTATAAAAAGAACGAATAATTTAAACTCTCAAGAAATGAGTCACTCCAGATTTTGATTTCTAGAAACTCACAACTAACCTAATTTATGTAAAAAAAATTACTGCAAATTATTAATTTAGTAAAAAAAACCATAGCGAATATTTAATAGTCCCCAACTAATTTAAAAACATAAAATTCAATATGCAATTACAGTTTTTTACATCGATTATCCTTTTCCGTTTGCAATCACGAAACTTTTTTGAAGTACCACTCGAAGCTTAACAAATGTTTACTTGTGATCGAAATCACCCTTACAATGCTCACCACAAAAGCTGTATTTGCTTGTGGGGCGAGTCACGCGATATTCACGCGGCCGGCACGCGACCGCCACCCTTAGCAATTTGTCTTTTATATGTTTTCAATACAATCTTGATTATACAAAGTTTTGTGGTATGAGTAAATTGATCTAATTTGATGGGTTTCAGATATGGGTAAATCCTTTATAATGTATACGTACATATGAATGGGAAAATAATATTTTTACTATATTTTCTTAGCTTTCAGCTTTTCCCTCATATAGTACAATAAACACTCTTTGACTTAAAAATAGGGTAATGCTTATTAAGTACAGAAACTGCTTTGCGAATGCTTTGCTTCGTCTTGGCAGATCGGGGAAATAGGAAATTAAATATGAACTTTCTTCAGAAAGAACCCACGAATACTGCATGTACGACGCTCTACTATAATGATGTCAAGTAATATAGTACATATGTAGTATATATGTTATATATATAAATTTGATAAGAAATGCATTATGTATAGGTATAAAATAATATACTCGTATGAAAGTATATTATCAATGAACATTACTATGTTCATATACTTAAGACATAAAGTTTACAAAAGCATAATAAAAGTGTTCTTCCGGATTAAATTATGTCCACTAGTCGGCGTTACTATTTTACTATCGTCTCGAATAAATTCTTTTTTTATGTCTCCTTATTTCGGATCAAACAAATCGTAAATTTTGTTGTAACATACGACTGACTGCACGGGAAGTTAAATTTATGAATTCTTATATATAAAATAACGCACAAAAAATAAATTTACATAATTTTAGTTGGTTGGTCTAAATCTATTGTGTATACATTTTTATTTGAACGTACTTTACGAGTAATAACTTGAAATTAAATCGAATTCACTCAAAATGTTTCGCGCAATAAAAGTTAGGTAACAACGAACCTAATTAAGAGTTGCCTTTTTATGAACTTTCAGTATTAAAGTAGGCTTTTGAGCCAAATTGAGCACTTTAACCTGATATAATTAAGCTGTAAATTTATATATAACTATATAATATCCCTTACCCACGATCCTGTGGAGCCCCAGCGCTTAAGCCTTTTTCCGAAAATGTTTTGACACTGTGACAGACAGGACACAGACGCTGCCGCTTGAATTTTGCCACTAAAACTGTCTACCCTGTCCAGAGTCATTGTTCACAAGCACATTAAAACCCCCAGTACGGTTCACTCAAATTCGTATTGAATGCAAACTTAAGTTAGATTTATGAGTTGTTATGCTTCGCGTAGCGTAAGAGGCGTTAGGCGTGCGTGCGTTCGCGACGCCGCCTGCACAGTAAGTGCTCGGTCCCGTTTTCCACCAGCCGGGAAAGCTACGCCCGCCCTAAGCAGATGCGCGTCTAGAGTAAACCCACGGAGCGATATTGGTGTCATGTCAACATGATCTATGTTGTAATCGTGACATCCAATCAAACCACTGGGCAGTCCATTTTTAATATGCTCATTTATATTGACATAAACATAGAGTGCAAGTGCTGAATATAGATTATAGAGAAGAGAGAGACAGAGAGTACTGTATGAATACGTATACAATTAATGTAAAGAGTTATATAAAAAATTGTGATTATTTTTATGTTAAAAAGCTTCTTTTAATAAATAGTTCATATCTTAAATATTTCATCTAAAAAATTTAAAAAAATGCCTTATCATTTCTCCAGTACAATATCACCTCTTTAGCAAAATCATTCATGACTAACTATTCAACTTTTGTTACGCACAAAAGCTGTCACAAATCAACTCGGTAAGAATTCGGCTTTCCAATCTTTCCTTCGAAAAACATTGTTTGAACGTCGTAAACTTTTTAAATATAGGCACCGAAAGATCTTAGGAATTTGACAGTCAGTACAATTTGGGTCAAGGTCATGAATGGGCTCACCCTCATTGAAATCTCTTGAAATTGGTACTGCGTTATCTAAATAAGATAATGAATATTGGTTTTAGATAATTTTTTGATTCGATTACATTTGTAATTATGCAATTAAAAATTTATCAATTATTTCGAAGAACCTCTCAAAAGGTATGTTTTGAATGACAAAAAAGAAAAAATGATAAATCTTAAGTCCATCATATTTTCTTTAAGGAGGAGTTTATTTCTTCAATTATAATTTTATAACTTTTTTAAGTAAAATAATCTATTGAGTATACAAAATGAAAATAAAATAAAAGATACTAGCTTGCAATCTCTTTCATCGATTTCCCATCTCGACTGAACTTTCGTGAGCGGCACCCATTTATTTCTTCGACAACCTTGGCCTTGTAGCGTGAGGCGACCTCTAAACGACCACTCCACATAATAATTAATTAATTACCAAACGATTCGCACTAATTACTGCCATCTGATAAAACGGAAACTTACAAAATAGATTAGAGGAAGCCTTCACTTCACGTACATATCTAGGTGTTTATAAAATTTGTTTTTTTTTATTTATTTTGTAATATCCGTAGTATGTAACGTAACTGTGCAACTTGAAACTAATGTGAGCAAATTTGTACTAAAGCGTTATTAAATTAAAGATAGTGGTTTTAAGTTGATTGATCTGGTTTTTTTTCGTAATAATTTAGCTAATATTTTATAAGTAATTCGTATAGAAATCGTTTAATTAATTTTATTAAGCGGCACTCTGAACCGGTCTAGTCTATACATACGTACGTAAGAAATTAGTAAAAAACAAAAAAAGGACTTGTTATAAGAATTAAGCATAATTTGTAGTAGGTACTTATTTAACCAATAACGGCATTTTTTGTTAAACAATGTTTTAAAGTAACGTATGGTTTATTTAATACACCTTTGAAGATTTAATACTAAATTAAAATAGTACTCACATTAAAGAGCAGTTAATTAAAGTTCTATATAAAATTATTGATATATATACCTAAAGCCATCAACAATAGACTAGTAATTAGCTCGGTGGTTCGCAAAAAAACGACAAGCTGACCATAACAAATCGGTTGAAAACAGTTATTTCCTTTTTAAAAAAAATCCGGTCCGCATTAAGTAAATTTAAATTCAGGTATACAATCTCCTTCTTACACCGAAGCGTTCACCACGAGCTAATTTGACTTCAAGTCACGAAAAAGGAAAATGGACGAGACACTAACAGTAAATATTATCACGATCCCGATATTCTTACATTTTATGTGCTTACTTATAAAATAAATAAACATCGGTGTATTATTTATAGTGGGAAAAAAATTAAACAAAAATGTCAATGGCTACTTGCATCTCAAAATATCTCTTCCTCGTCCGATACTGATACATGCTTCATGTATAAAACTTTACTTGTAATTCCATTAGACTTGATTACACATTAAATTAAATTCAGCCAATATCAGTCAGGTACTTTCAGTTTTACGGCTCGACGTATTAGGAGAATTGTAAGCATATAAAATTTCAATATCTTTTGTTCGGTTTTCCGTAAAGTGTTTAAAATAATATACGCCAGTTATCTTCAAAGAGTATTAAGAGGTAGTAGTAAGAGTATCTTACGGAAAATAAAAAGTATACTACTTATTACGGTAAAATCTTGCCGATAACCCTAAATTCCTAAACGATGTAGTATGCGCGGCCGCAAGCTGTAAATCTGAGATATCATATGATCTGCGGCGAGGAAGTGTTTATCATGAGCAATGGGCATGCCGCGTGTCTTCTGCAGTTAAGAGTTTATTATTTCTTGAATGATTTGACTTGTATGATATTAGATAGCTTCACAAAATTCCCCTACTTACATTTGCTTCTATTATAGGTCCGGCTTAGTTATTGTAAAAATATTTCTTAGGGAGTGATCAAACGTAAATTGATTTTTTTATTTTCACAATGTGCTCCGCACACGGCATGCAAAACAGAGGGCATCTAGTGTTAAAACACTCCCACACCCACTTGCTGCCATATTCGCCTAATTCTGCAGACATGGCGTGTTGAATGGCGGAACCAGAGCGAAGAAATGAAACTATTTTATTAACTACGCAGATTTCAAAATAAATAAATAATAATGTAAATATCATAATGCGTATGGGAAAATTTGTATAAATGTTAATAACGTTTAGTTCCTAGAGTTTAGTTTAATTTTATAAACATAAATTGTATATTAAAACGGTGAACATCTCAACTGGTGGGTATAACCAAATAAACATTTTTTTTATTTTGAATCTATTTCTAAAGGAAATTTTAAAAATAGATTCACAGATGTGGAAGAGAAAATGTTCAATATCATAAGAGCTTCCAGAATTAGATAAACAAGTTCAGATTTGCCGACTGCATATTGAAAACTTGTTTGAGAAGCTATTTTAAAAGCGGGTCCAATTTGCATGTGAATACTAAGTGGGACTATGTTAGGCTGTGCTTCATGACGCTGCGTCGCGTCGTACAAAATCTCGTTTAGGAGAAAAAAAAACAGCTTCACGCTGAATCCCGCACACAACAGGATAAGCAGGGGAGGAGACTTAGTGTTAAGACTCTGTTCCCAATTATCCGCTTAATTCTGGAGGCATTGCATGTTGAGTGGTAGAATTCAACGTCGCCCTTTTCTTTGACATCAGAATGTAGAAGTTAATTAATTAGTAGAAATTTAAACAAATATAAATACGATTATTTATATAATAAATGACTTAATAAAACTAATGGGTATCGAACCCACAAACAGTCGCGTTTACATCACACACTTGTGCCCCTGCACTATAACTGTATTCGTATATACCAACATATACTCGTATCTCAAACCGTTCACATGCACCCACTGACGTCGACGCGTCTATAAATAAGGCACACTCTATATGCGTGACAAGACGCCCTCGCAGACTCGCAGGTAATCATTTTACACGACAATCTATACTACAAGTCGGATGGCGTACGCGATAGTGTCTAGTGACTAGTGACTAGCGAGAACTTGTGACTAACACCCGAACGTCGCGATCATGATATATCACCGTTGTGTCATATTTTTTTAGTACGTATTAATCTTTAGAAATGTTTTTTCATGTTGGCCTATAAACTGTAAATTTAAATGTTTTCGACAGTTTTATTACTTAGCTAGTGTTACGTGCGTTCGTAGTATGCAGAAGAGTCGCTTACCTGAAAGAAATAAACAATTTGATTAGATATAGAAACAAACATGACAATTACAGATTAAATAAATCAAAAATAACCAAATAATAATCGTTGATTTTACTGTTGACATTAAAATGATTATTTTTCATAATTCAAGTTAATGGCAAACATAAACGCGATATAGTGGCTTTGCAAAATGCGTACGCTTCATAATAAAGGTGTCACCGACACTTTTGCCCTGAATTTCATACATTATTGACTTTAAGGAATGTTCGTGTGCAACTTAGATGTATTTACATTGCATTTGTCAAAA
The DNA here is from genome assembly GCA_013403645.1 of Heliconius nattereri. NCBI lineage: Eukaryota > Metazoa > Arthropoda > Insecta > Lepidoptera > Nymphalidae > Heliconius > Heliconius nattereri. The sequence goes on from JAAIXI010000237.1 coordinate 8,859,374, forward strand.
ATATATATATAAATAAATATTTTTTAAATTTCATTTTATCGATGTACTTATTTCCATTTCAGTATATTTACTTCAACTGTGTCATAATATGACACGAACTTATGTAATATTTCTGCGATGTGACGTTGCTTTTGGGCGCCTCAATTAAATTTCATTTCTACTCGATACACATAAATATAAAAGTTTGACAATATAAACATGTAATAACTCTTAAAGTTTTATATATAGGTTTACTTAAGGAAATCAATAACCAAATTAAGAGGCGTATAGATTAGTTGGTATCATTTATGCATATTACAACGGTTCTTGCAAATGAGGACGTGGAACGGGATTCCGTCCTGTTTTCACAACTTTGATTAATACTGAGCATCAAACTTGGGAAATCATATGTATAAAAGCACGATGATAGTTTATATCTAAAGCTATTAATTAATTTAGGGTTAATTAAAATATAGCAGTCAGGCAGCTTAATATTTCAAAATATTGAATTATTCATAATCTCAATAAGAAGAGCAATCTAGTGTTATCCAAGGAGTATTAGCCGCGCGCCGGCCCACTTCCGCAACCACCCACACGTTCGGCTTCTGATCTAACTTCTTGTAATGTGTGTAACACTAGCCTAACCGTGAAATGGTCACTGTTTAAGTAGAAATTGATATGCAAAACTGGATATGTGTTAATGTTTTTGTATATTTAGCGTATACGTGCTTAGAAATTGTATTTCTTGCAAATATACCACAGCAACTAATGTCGGCCTAAGCTTGCTTGACAATTTTAATGTTATTTATGTTTAGTGATGTTTAATTGCATAAATTATTTTTGTTTCAATTTTTGGGAATATATTGAGGCCACTCGTGGCGCAGAGGTGATTGTAAAAGCGATAGGAGGTGGCTTCGATTCCCAGTCGAGGAAATAAAATATTTAATATTTACATTTTCCTCACCCTGGAGTCGAGGCAAAGCGCGGTGTTGAGTTTCGCCACTCACGACGCAGAGCTTCCAGAATTCGACGGAAAATGGGGAACAGAATAAAAAATTTGGTTAGATTACGAAGAGGACAATTCTTGGACATTGTAGTAGAAGAGTAGTATATATTTAAACAAAGAATTATTTTTTTGCAACATTGTTACTCTTATTTGAACAAGAAGCGAAGACCAGAACAATTGCGGAAATTCCATTTAATGAAGTGACGGTCTTCAATCAAAATTTTTGACAGAATAACAAAACATTACAAAATTCTGGATCGAGCAGTTTATAAGGTTAATGTGGTCGCAGCACATTGTCAAGGAAGTTGTGACCTCAAAATATTAAATGAATAAGAAAAAGAAAATTTAAAAATATTTAGTCATTCTGAGTATTCTTATTTTAGCTGCACGTTGTATACCGCACATAGCAGGGTAGGCGGAGGGAACCTGAGAACCGAGTGTTGAGACACTTCACCACTTTCCGCCGAATTCTGGAGACATGGCGAGTTGGATAGCGAAATTCAACGCCACTCTTTGCCTTATTACTAAAACTTCTTTCCTTAGAGTGGAAATCGAGCCTACAGCCATCATATTTACAATCGTAAGCTTGTGCCACGCCGGCTTTTAAGACAGAATACAATGACGAAAACAAAAACTAAAATTAAATATATAAAAATAAATATAATAAATATATATTTTACTGCAAGCGTGAGTTATAGGTTAGTTCATTCAAGAGTCACCAACACCCGTGACTTGGCAGAGCTACGAACTTTTTAAACGAACATCCATTGTCTATGCTCTAACGATGCTGCATTCTTCCAACAGTTTTTAGGTTACAAGGTTGTTTCAGCTTTTGTTCGCACGGAAAGGGTGTTACATTTTACACTCATCTCTCTTTGTCATATAAAATAGATATGTAGTTTATCCCGATTTAATAGATATGTAGATATAGGGCTATAAAAGTATGTCACGTTAAACCTACGAGCTATGATACCAGGTCATTGCTATTTTTTATTGGGTATTTTATTACAGAAGCACCAAACTAGAAAGAAAGAGAAACCAAATAGTGAATAAAATGTTGTAAATGAAAAACTACAACTATTTACGTGTTTAAAAAAGTGATTGTCGTATACATTGAATGTCGTTAGGTGTTGAAATAATTTAGAAATTTATTTTATAGTATTGAGGTAACCAAAACTGTAATAGTTACGAAAAAATACACATAACCAGGTGCTATTATCGAAAACAAGTTCATTTAAGTAGGCAAATGCTATAAACGTGAAGAAATGTGGCTATAGCATTGCCTCTGACTAATGATAGTAAAGTTCCTATAAATTAACCGCTGAATTGTCAGTGCTAAGTGAAAACGTTGAGTTACTGAGTCCCAGAATAGTATTATAGTATAGGATGTAGGTTTATAGATTTTCAGAATCGATCTAGTGGGACCGCACTTAACTGCAAACTCGTAAAGTTTTGGTTAAAATAATGTTACGACTTCAGTATCAATAGTTTTCCTGGTAATTTATATCATGCAAAAGTATTTTAAAATTTAAAGGCTTTGAATTGGATCAATGTTATTTAGTAACAAAAGAATAATGTGTCCAATTGTCCTATATATTCACAGGACATTGTAAATAAATAGACATATTGTAAATATTTTCTTATAAAACCTTTACGATGTATCCCGCATCTGATAGGCAGAGGGAGCCAAGTGTTCATGAAATTAAAATTAATTGTATTGTAAATATTGTATTCAATAAATATGACTATTTTTGGAATATCAAAACTTAAACACAAATCCGTCGTACAGTTTAAATAAATCCAAAGAAACTGCTATGTTGAAAAAATTATCACCATTTGACCAGGAAAAGGCTAATTTACGATGTACTCAGCATTGACACAAGCCAAACAAAGCTGAAGTGTTAGTGCATTCTTTAAGCGCCCTAATTTCTAACTAACTTTGTTGTGGCCTTATTAAATCTTTGTATATTCAGGTTAGTTGTTACGTATATATTCTTTCTTGACTTTAAAAAGTTACGTTTCAAATTGTCGCGACGTCCTTGATGGCCGACCCCATTCAGGTTCCCAGATCTCACTCTCATATAGGTTATGTTTCGCGAAATTGAGCATTTATCTTTGTAGGAGTGTGTCACAGAGGAATGCGAGTTGCTCGAAATTTAAAACCCAATTAGCGGTTAAAGACACCGTGCTATTATTGTAATGAACGGGTAAAATAAGACGAATATTTTGGAAGAGCGAATAGTGGCTTATTAATAGATATTAGTGTTACAAAATACATGGCCGAATTATGTCAGCAGTATGTGAATACGCGATTTGGTGGGTTAGAGTATATTACGAAATTAGATCCGTTGTATCGTATAAGTAGAAAGTTTAATAAATTATAGCGGTAGATCCTTTCAAAACAATGCACTTTAGTACTATAAAAAGAATTTCTATTTGGGAAAATCACAATGGCTTTCGATCACGTGGCTTCTATATTTACTCGTAGTATGGGTAGAGCGTTTTCGTCCATGTGACCGCTACAATGTTATAAACAGTTGAAATATTCCAATATGTAGGTATATACATTTATTAAAACGTAAAGCACGTCGTTCTAGATTAACCTTATATAAGATTATTGATTAATCATAATTTCTACTTATGTAGTTGTTTATGTTTTTAATTCAAATTACGTAATGTGTTTATGGTTTTTTTGGTTCAAGCTGTGTGTGTCCCGGCACATAGGAGGATAGGTAGAGTGGAAGAGAGTGTTAAGATTCTCCATTTACCATTAAGCCACTTTCGTTACAAAGCTTTACTTCTTTAACTAATACTCACTTAGCTCAAATATAATATAATTCCTGGTTTAATATACATATTTTAAAATATATGAATGTTAGTCTATATTGAGAACACAAAGTAAGATCAAAACAACTAATTTGTTGAAGCGTGTGCACAATTTACACAATATAGTGAAGGTAAAAACAAAGATGTTAATCTTTCAAATATTTGCACATCCCAGTTTCCCCAGACACTAGTCAACTTCTATAGAAAACGGATGTTGTGCAAAATTGCGAATAGATTTGTAATGCTGATGTGGCAATATAACAGTAGCGTCGACGTTTGTAGTAAATACGGGAGGGATTAGATATAATTAGGTTTCAATGAAAATTATAACGGTAGATAAATATATCTTTTACATATTGACGCACAGTTCACTAGGTGGAGGTACTCTCGTTTTCATTTGCGTATTTCTAAGCATTATGTTTGGTTATGTAGTAAAGCAATAGAATAGTACACACTACTGATATTGTTTTAATTTAAGTAATAGTTGATCAGCAAACAAAAATTTGCACATATAATTTTTTCCATTCTCCAGAATTTTGAAAGGTATGCAGGAAGGCCAATGCTTACTTAATGTTACTCAGTGAAACCTATTAAACATGTGCAGCTTATCATCATTATCATCATCATAGCCATTTTTACGCCCGCTACTTAGCCATATTTACATAGGCCTTCCCTAAAGATCTCCCCTCCTCCAAAGACCATCATTCCTACGCTGCTCGCTTTCAGCGTTTTCTCGCTATATATATATCTCAATATACTCCGGTCCCATTAGGAAACTTCTGTTCCCCAATTTCCGGCGAATTCTAGAGGCATTGCGTATTAAGCGCAATCCGCAAATAACTATATATTTTTTATTTATTCTACATAATATAATAAACCTATACGTATGTACATACATACACAGATACATCCTACATAACATAAGGCAGCACATTAGAAAACTTGAAGATTCTATTATTTTAATATTAATGTTACAGTGGGCGGACACAATAGGTACCTAAAGCAATCCCTCAGTTTCTGACCTCGCGGAGTATCCGCTCCTTCATTCACTCCGACCACGCGTCTAATTAGTATAATATGCATGGCATTCATTTGTTATTTTGGTATCAGATAACACGATTGATAGTTTGCAAAGTTCAGACGAAATAAATAAGCAGTTTATTTATATGGTACCTACATACGAAGGTTTTATGGTATAATAACCTTGGTAGTAGCATGGAGTATAATTGGAGTATCATTTTTAAATTATAGTTCTTTTAAAAATAAGGTTGACGTTTTAATCTAGTACGATTAAAGTGCTTTGAAGGTTAAGAAGTAACAATTGAGAATGTAAAGCTTGAGCTTTTCAAGACTTTTAGAAATACTATATAAATAATTATAGTTCTGGGTTACCCATTTTTCTCTAGTCACTAATAACATTTTTTTTTCAACTTCGTTCTGTATTCTGTACGCAGCAGGGTAATCAGGCGGAATCTAGTGTTCTAGTGTTCTAGTGACACTCTGTTACCCATAATCTACCGAATTCCGGACGCATTGCGTATTAAGACATCAGAGCGAATTAATAAAATTTTTAAATATTTAATTTCCTCGAGTGAGAATCGAAAATACAACCTGTCGCGTTTACCTCATTATTGTAAAATTATCGATTGACGGAGACACAGATGTCACTGTTATAGTGTTATTTTAATTGCGACAGAAATCGATATAATTCCTGATTTTATAGAGTTCGGGGCTTTAAGCCGAGGAAAAAAGATGAAAAATACGTTAATAACGATTAACATTGTAACAACGATAACACTGTTTCCTTTTATATTTAAAGATGAAGCCCAATATAGTCATAATATTATCGATATTGAATTGTAGTAAGTTCATAAGATATGTAATTTTCCTTCCTTGTAGGATGTGCGTTTATATAACGTATTAGCACATAAACAAAAGAATATGAAGTTAATTATAAACAAACCAAAAAAGCGGACTAAATAAACTGTATCCAGTGATACTTACCCCACCAAACACATCCAATGACGTATCATTGATCAAAATCGGTTCACTGGTTACAAGGGAACAAAGGGACGGACATACTCGTATACATACATACGACGCGCTAAAACATAGCCGTATTTTTCGTCCACCATAGTCGGTTAAAAATATCTATCACAGGAAGTAAACTCAGCACTTAACATTCTTTTTTTTTTGCATTTGCATATGAATTTGCTTGTTATCCTTTTTACTAAAATAGTTCAACTAAATCAATTTCTAATTTAATAAAAGTTTTCAAATTCCTTCTCCAACTTTGAAATAATTAGTTACATTAGTTTTATTACAAGATGTTGACGGCGAAGACTTATTATTCATACACTGATTGTTAATTTATTAAGAGGCTGAGTATCACTATTTTAGAAACATCTTTTAATTATAATTGTTTTAACCTTTGGATACGTCGCTGATTGACGTGACCCTCTCTGAACAGAAATTAAATTTTATTACAAAATTTCGTTAAAAGTAATCCTCTTAACGCACGTTTAAAAAGGTCATAGGTCGATGGATGTGATTTCTTTCTAAAATTGAGACGAAGCGATGAAGAGACGAGACGAAGGGTTGTTGATCCTAAAACAAAGAACTCCTTATTAGGTTTATTACTTTATTAAGTAATACTGATAGATTATCACGTTTTTGCTGAAAACACAGTTCATAAGGCTTTGAAGTTTTACCCGTACGTTGAACTTGCTTGTTATTCAGACTTTCTGAAGACTTATTATACTTTTACCAGTTTTGTAACACGTGGAGGAAGTCAAAACTCAATATGTAAGTATTAGAAGGAGAAATTTTGCATATATATTATATATTTCATTAGATTTAAGATTTTCAATATTATTTTCTCTATACAAACTTGATTTTATATACGAATATTCCTAAGTCTTTAAATTTAAGTAAACGGCGCTTTATTCTGTAATAGCATTTCAATGACGGCAGCAAAACGTTGACGACGGTAATCTTATTGTGCGGTTAGAATTTGGAGCGAATAAATTCACGTTCACGACATTTTTAGGAGATTCAAATAAAATTTTGGTATTTATTAAATGCCATTCGCTATTTCCATAATAATTTCCTCTCAATCATATATTAAAAACATATTTGAAGTCCTGGCATTTCATGCAGAATACGAGAGTGATCTTTCTTCTTCTCTCCAATCGATTCAAGAAAAGATATACGGTGAATTCCGCAATGTCTCGAAATTAGACGAAAAACGGACCATCTATATACTTTCTGCTACACTGTGGGATAAAACTTGAAGCTGTAAATAAAAGAGTCAACAAAACACTAATAATTTTACTTTTACTGGACATATTTTTATACTAAGGAAATATTGAAAATTCAAGCATTCAGCCTATACCCATATTTTAATTCTATTTATATAATACTAAGAAGAGGCGTCACAGTGCATAGCGTGTCGTGTCTGAGAGTAATTTACATTTGTGTAATATCACAAAGAGCTGTCGACTTGTGATGACGGAACTGGCGCTGTGATAGCTTCACGTGACGTTTAAGTTTCAATTAATGACATGTTTGGAAATTTATGATAAATTTATTTATTTAAACAAATTTTGTGTTATATGAAGTATTTTATTTTTAATGTATTGGTAGATAAATGGGTAAAAATAAAAAAAGCTAAAAAACATGACGCTCAATAAATATATTAGTACTATATAGTCTACAATTAAATGGACAACCATACATTTGCCATACAAACAAAAAAAATACCATACAATTTTTAACGCTGACAAGAGAATACAAAAAAAAATGACAAAAAACTCTAAGCCACATTGTTCTCCACCGAAGAAGATTCATTAAGCCAGTGCAACATTATTGGAAAACCCGCCTTTTGTTTCACTATCAATCAACACGGGGTCAACGGCCGGGCTGTCCGATACGGAAGAGCTTACAAACTTTAGCAATGACAGACACGTAGTTGGACAGACGTAACATATGCGAATATGTTTGTATCAGTCGCCACGAAACTGCGGTATATGGTAAATGATACAAGTATATTGTGTACACACGATGCTTTGAAAGCTGGGATTGTAAAATTATAATTTAATATGTTTGTTTTATATTAGTATTATTAATATTATGTTACTAAGATATTTAATTCTCTATATGAAAATAAAAAATAAATAGATATAAATAATTACTTATTAAATATATAAGTATATCGGAAACTAACATAGATATTTCTTATTTTTCCGAGCATATAGTAGACTACGCATGTAAAAAGTAGCGTCAAGATACTCTATTTTTCTCTTTCACAATAAATATATGAATATATATTCATAATTTTTAATCAAAATGACATTAAAATATAAATATTAGTGTGTACACAAACTTTAGTACAATCTGTCCATATGTCAGAGATCGTACTTTACAACATAATTTACGCCCAGATGCGACTTAACGTCAACGCCAGTGCTACCCACCAATTGTCTCGCGCGTTCAGGAAATACAGCTTTTAGTGTAAACATCGGAAATGGCAAAATATGTCTCATATTTGATATGATAATAAATAGCCGACACTTTTGTATAATTAAATTGAAATGTTAAATTATACACTTGCTTTATTGTATTTTAATAATATATTTTTTATAAATTGCTATTAAAATATACTACGGCAGCGTCTGGCTGTTAATACGTAGGTTCGACGGGATTATATTTAAAAGTCTCCTCTTGCCTGCTATGTTTTCGGGAAATGCCTTGATTTATTTTTTTCTCAGAAGTTTATTTTTTAATTTTATAAACAAGTTTTTATTCACATAATAAATTAACATAAACTAATGCAACTGACATGGAAGTGTATTACGTAAGGCACTGTGATTTAGTAATCACTATAAATATATTCAAAATTATACATATCTATTTATATAATAACTTGTAATACAAATTACGACTCCGAGAATTGGGTTCAAAAAACCATAAATAATTATAATACTTCTATAACCATTTCTTTGGTAAATATTTTAAATTTGAAATGAAGAAATTGTTACAAAATATTGAGATATATTAGTATTTGTAACAAACACAAAATACAATGTGACTCCAATACAGCATATCTTAACAATTAGGTTCCCAGGATCCCTTACCCAGATTATAACTTGAATTAGACATTACGCGTCATTGAAAAACTAACGTCATTCTCATATTTAATATTATACAATTAGGCAAGCCATTTCAGTTCACTTCAACAAATCTATATTTAGAAAAATAGTTGATTATTTTTAGCCTAAATTTTTGTCGTTATTTTATTAGGAAGCCAATAAAAGTTAGGTGTGAAATGAAACATATTTTGTAGTTCGCGCGTCACAGCCACCCCTGGACGTCATCGTTGCACCCCACACCCAATTCGCACCCTCTCTGGCTCACCTTGATTAAATTATGTAGGAACGACCTAACTTTAGTTCACCTTCAAATGGCTTTCTGAATTATTTTTAATTACACTCTTGAATAAAGAAGATCTCTTGAATTAAGATGTTGAGTTGATGGGACGACGAAATAAGCAGAGGTGGTTCCATTACAATTCGATTTTTATGTTTGAACGCGCATTCATTTTAAAAGGCGTTGTGTGGTTTTGAAAATCGTTCCCATATATATTTGGAGTTATATACCTAACTTATATAGTACATTAGTTTAAAAACTTACATTTAGTTATTACGGTTAATATTTAAAGTTACTTTTTATCTTTTCAGTTTTCTTTTATGTGTTTAATTTAAAAAAATATATTGTATGGCAATATGCGTTATGAATTTTGACAGAATAACATTATTATATCAACAATTTACCAATTCAAATTAGTAAACTTGTCTTAAAATGTATGAAAATCCATTTAAAATTCTCATTCTAATATTAACTTCATACTCGTATGTAGATAAATAGGGTTATACACGATTCGCACTTTCATGTAGAGCCCTCGACCTCCATACCGTCAAGGTAATTAAGAAAGTGGTAAATTTGCTTACCACGGAGCTAAAAATAGTTTGAATTAATGTAGCCCCCACGTTTCCACTCAATAAATTACAGTGCTCGGTAAGGTTATGGCCGCTTAGAGTTGTATTAGGTTATGACGCCATAAAGGTTTACGTTCATTTTGTCATTTGTTATTACTATGTGATTATCTTAAACGTTTTAGACTAACTTAAACTAAAAATAAAATTTAGAAATTCTGCAAATTCATATTGTATTCTAGACCAAAAGGATATCAGTGTCAGTATAGAATAAAAGCTTCGGGATATTCGCCTGTTGGCGAGAGTGTGTGGATCCTAAAGCGGGGTGAAAACGTAAACGAAAACAATGTGTTTATTTTTAGCGAGCATTACACGCAGACTAGGTCAACTCGAAGCCATTCATCACACATTGGTTATTATTACCGTGAAACTAACAACAATACAGCACTGTAACCCTACAGAGTGCAATTTATAGTTAACGACTATTACTTTGTCTACTAAGTATAGAACCCGAAGACCCGGAAGATACTCGGAAAAAATCTTATACGAGGAAGTGTTCTTTCTAAAGAAAATATAACGTGTTTGTGTATCGCAATACAGTGTCCTACTCCCGTATTCATTTTCATATGTAGATTACGAGGTCTAAACTACACTGGAAGTTATTTAATTATTAACCAATGTGTTTCATAACCCATAGCCAGTTTTAACGATGGCCGTGATGTTCGTTGACGCGTGCTATAAGAACATTACAATAACTACAGTTTGTATCGAAATATGATGTTTTAAAATGTAAGTAACACAAAGTTTTCAAAACTTTCTCTATAAAAATCGTATTTGAAAAAAAAACTCACGTCTCACCCGCATGAGCCCACATTCATAAAGATTTCGTATTGAAAGACGAAATATAACGTAACAAAAATATATACGAGTATATTATAATTAAAAGTATCATCTACTTTAGGAAACCATGCCACTATAATTTGCAAGGCTTACTATTCTTAAATCCACAAATTTTCCACGAAGCGACCGTTAAAATAGACAAAAAAATAAAATAAAATCAAGTGAAGTCTTTTAATCGATTTTTAGGTAACCGTCGTTTGGAAACGACCTTTTGGTCTCATTCTACCCTTGATAAAGATCAAACGTGCCCGCAAGAGAAGGTCTGATGGAAAATTTCTGGATTCCGTTTAATCGAGTAAATAGGAGGTTTTTTCGTTTTACCTAGAGCTGACATTTTGCTTTAGACGGGATAAAAACGTCAACGCTGAGGATGAACAGATTTTTATTTTTAAATAGTATTCGTTTATTTTTTTTTAAATATACAATATACATATATAAAGCCTCCGTGGCTTAGCGGCACGAAGTCTACTATAAACGGTACGGTTGTGTGTTCAATTTCCACTCGTAAAAATTAATTATTTTCATTTTCCCGCTCTAATGCAACACAAATCTGGCTACAAGTCAAAACGCGGCGTTGAATTCCACAGCCTAACTCACAATGTCTCGAAAATAGTGCTAGAAGTAGGGAATAGAGAGACTTAACACTAGTCTGCACTGTTGTATGCGTTATGCAAGAAGCTATTAAAAATATTAAAAATGTACGGATAGGTACAAAACGTAGTTAGGAAATATTTTTCAATTTTAGTGATTCTTTGCTGACGTATCGATATTGACTTTTTTGTGCCGTAAAACGTATGTCAGGTGCATCACGTGAAAAAAAGTTTAATTAGACTAACAATAAACGTGCCAGTATTCGTCTGGTTTTGCTAAAGTTTGTTTCGTTCTCATTACTAGTATTTTGCGCAAGCTTTGGAAAATTTTTGCGTATATTTAAATAATCGTAGACAATTTTTTTTATTTTATTCTTATTTATATATTTCCATACCGAATACAATGAATTTAAGTGTAGTAATAAAATAACATTTCATTGAATAGCAAACAAATGTAAATTGCCTATCGTATAAGAAAATCGTATAAAGTGACAGACAGTATGTAAAACATATATAAATTTTCTTATCTTTAAGTGCAATAATTTTGAAAATTTTGTTTTACCAACATAAAGCACTTAGTTAATGTAATCCAAAACTAAAAAAAAATACCACGAAAGTACTTTACAAGAATTCTTTATTCCAGACAATCGTATATAAGATATAAGGTTATTAGGGCAGACTCATTAGCCTGTAAAAAATATTTGTTTTAATCATACACGACTTCAACCACCTTGTCAAATGGGATGACGCGTTCGCGAATATTGTTCTTTATGGGGCAGCTTTTCTTAGAAGCTTATTTTTGTTTAAATGCGGATGTTATATAACGTCAGTGCATTCATTGAATTTATTTGTTTTTGGTGTAATAATATAAGCTTTTAAGCATATTATGATTTTGTGGAAAGCTTTTAGGACACTACGTAGAGGCAGACAGAGACGTTGTCTCACAATTTTCTTGATTCGCGGAAATAAATAAAATTGACATTACAACGTCATTAGATGCAATTGAAATAACCTAATAAAATGCAAGTCGATGACAATTGTGGAGCAGAGGGACTAGCGTGTGACTAGGTTCCATTCCCACTCGAGGAAATTAAATATTTATTTTTTCTTTTATTCGCGCTAGTGTCGAACACTCAGTGTCTCCAGAATTTAGGGGCAAGTGGCGAGCGGAGTGTGTTAGTACTAGGCCCTCTGCCTACCGCATACGCAAGCGGAATACAGCGTGAAGCGGAAGAAAGGAAATGCTATTTACGTTCTACTACGTTTGATATATTTGTTTTACAAATGTTACAAAGTTTACTTCGTCCTTCACCTGAAAGAAGTAAAATTTAATAGCTACTGCGTCAAACATATTTAAATAAAAATAAAAGATGACGCTTGCACGTATCGTATTTTCACCGACCATAAACGTTTGACACGATTTTTTTGCTAATTTCAAGACAATAAAAACAGACATTCACATATGTTGATTACAACAAAATAACAATGTTTACGGATATCGTAATCGTATGTAATAAAACATTCGAGTAAGACATAACTCACGGTGCCTACGCAACACATACTAGAAGGTAGCCTATGAATATATAGCTGAAAACAGCATCTTATACTGGCGACCTACATCCCATCTCCGAAACCCAATTCTCCAGGGATTAAACGATTAGACCCGTAAATTTCTAGGATAAAAACGAAAGTAAATATTTCACGACTACTTTTCCGTTCTATTTCTGTCTGTTTAAACGTTTGCGATGACAGCGAACACTATTATCGAATTAAGGTTGAAAGTTATATATTACGCTCTCAAAACAATTGTTTTTGTCAATTTATTATGTAATGTTAACCTAAATCTTTCTCTTTTGATTTAAAATTTGTTGATATAAATTAGCACGAGGATTATAAAGATTTACTTACTACTAATTATCGACAAGTTTACTTGTCAATAATTTTGGATGAAGCTGTCGTGACGCAGGGGAAGTGTGCGACTGTAACGGTGGCAGGTTCCATCCCAATTGGGGAATGAATTATTATTTATTAACATTTACATTTCTTTGCTCTGGCACACGCTGCTTCCGAAAAATTCGGCGGAAGGTGGAGTGTCTTAACACTGGATTGCGTCTGCCTACCCTGCTATAAGGGATACAGCGTAAAGCTGATAAAAAATTTGGAATGAAAGAAAGTCAAGAGTCAGAAAAATTCTGAGTCAGACTCAGAAAGTTCTGTTCTTTATTTCTATGACATTGAGCCAATTTGTTTTCCCCGACAAGCGTATTTGAGGACGCAGCTTCAATATGAAATAAACGAGGTATTATAAAGTAGGTTGCTTAAAACAACCTTCGCATAAAATAAGCTTTATAAGATCGAACGCAAAATATATTTATTATAAGAAATTTTAAATTATTACTTCCTGTAATAAGTTATTGTTGTATATACACAAAGTCCTTAAAACCGTCGATAAGTGCAAACGAGATATTGGTCAAATAATTGTGTTTAATCAATAATTTATCAATTTACGTAAACATTTTCATAATTTACGGATGGTTATATCAAAATTGTAAATATCTTACAACAATTACGCCAATTTTGTATACGTTGAAAGTACTCAAGTATCACATTGTCCTACTCGACCGTCAATTCTTTCTAATTACTGGTTACAATTACAGCTTAAATATATAAAGGTAGATTAAACATCAAAAAAAATGATTGACAATTATATTCAACGACAGCAAAAATATATCACATGTTTTTATCATCAGAACGTCATATTATAAAGAGTTCGTTATCAACAGGTTAAACAAAATCGATTTCCGTAAGTGAGGCTTGTAATTTCGATAGATGAAGTGTCGATTATTTGTCATTTTAACGAAGCTTCGTCCCGCCATATAAGGAGACGCCGCCGCACACGTCGCGCAAAAAGCGTAGCGCCCTGAAATTAACCCGCCGCCGTCAGCCATGCTTAACGACTTGTCCTCCCAAGGAAGTTGTTATTGTTTATTTTTATAATTACCAAGGCAGGAAGCGGCGGCCGCGCCTCGCGCGTTAAACGAAATAAAGCAATTTATCAGGGGTTGGATAATTAAGTAACTCCAATTATAAGCAATTCACGTCATGACGCCGGAATCGACGAGTAAGCCTAGAGGTAATGGTGGACAATCCTTTTGAGTTTCTTCTCTGTTGAGGATAATGATTCGGATATATGTTTTTTATTTAATAAATAATCAATATGGTTTTTTTTATGTGTTAGGGTATTTTGAATGATGACTTGTTTATTGAAATTTATAAATGGATATTCAAATTTCTTTAAATTTCAAAATTGGTTAAGTTGAAACCACGTCTTCTTAGGAATTACCTTAGTTACTTTAATTACAATAAGTAAATGTATTTGACAATGGGAAATTCTTTAATATCTTGTTGTATATTTATTCTATGACATTTTTAACCAAGAATTTTATATTTATTTAAATAATGTTTCAATATAGAGTTGGCTGTTCTCTTATTCCGTTTACTTCTGTAACAAACTTTGACGTTTTAATGTAATCGCGGGATTTGTTCCATTAACATAGTTCGGTGAACTTGTTAATTGTCATCTCTTTCTTCATCGTGTTTCTAATATATGTAAATAAACATTAAAACACGAAATTCCAATAATATGATATTAATATAATAATCTATGTTTCATAAATACAGATTTATATTCCAAAATGTATAATAAGATAAATATTTTTTGATAAACAAAAGTTTCAGCACTTCAACTGGGATTGGTAACCAATATATAAAAAAACAACATACAGTAAAACTAATCGCAATTTCGACAACAAGATGTCAATAACAGATGTAATTTTAACATAGTAACTCTATTAGTAATCAAAATTACATAAAAGCTTCATCTTCGTAATTTATGGGAGCTAATTCAATAATACGCGAGTCTATTTGTATACACCTCTGAGCATTCCTTTTGCCGAAGAAGGCGAAATTATCTCATTATCACAACCTACGACAGTCTGACTTGTGATTGAAAGTGAGTGGGACGAGAATAGTCAATTTAAGAGCATCGTCGAATTATCATAATATTCAATATATTTTGTATATATTTTAATCAAATTGTTCTTTCTTATTGTAGTAGCTTACATTTTATTTGGTTGGATTATATTTGATCTCCTTATTCATATTTCCTAACAGTGTTACGATGATGTCTTAATGAATTAAATTAACTAAATCCATTCTAGAAAAACTTAAGGAACGTTTTCAGTGCAAAAACACTTTCAAAACTAATAAAACTAGAAATTATCTGTAATAAAAAAGTTTTTTCAGGTTTATGCTTTATACCGCCCACAGCAGTGCATGCAGAAAGAACCTAAAGTCAACTCACACACACGAAAGTAATTTATTCCCTCGAATTGAGATTGCGTCAGATAATTGCCCATTTTTTCACTAATACCTACATGCCTTATTAAACTAGCTTTTAGCTGCGTCTTCGCCCCCGTGGTTACATATGTTTTTCAATTAGATCCAGTAGTTCTTAAGATTAGTGCGCTCTAACAAACAAATACTTTTTTAGATTGACGCTGTATCCCGCACATAGCAGAGTAGGCTGAGGGATCCTACTGTTAAGACACTCCGTTCCCATTATGACACTTCTATATCTCTTATTTTTCTCTCTATATTCACTTGCCGCTGAATAGCGGTGTGAGTGGCGATACCCAACGGAGAAAAAGAATACTTCTCATTATAAACACATTATAAAAGCCAAATTTAATATCAATTCCTCGTATAATATTTCCATTTATTTGAACGTTTTGCAAATTTCCACGTCACCATAAGTTAGGCTCGGAACGTCTATTTTCGTATCATAAATTGAATCGTGCCTAGACTCCGTAGATTGATCAAATCATACGTTTCAATGAATACACAAATTCTAGCAATCGTTACGAAGACTCGATATAAGAGCATTGAATATTTTCAAATATATTCGTAGAATTGTTTTGGTTCATATGTTTCTTATATGAGTTGATTTTTTTTGTATTTTATTAATATAAAGTAATTTTAAATATAACATTATTTAAAAAAGGGATGACATTGAAAGTAGTTTCAAAAATGTTCTAAATTTCTAAAGTAAAAACACTGTTCTTCATTTTCCGCAGAATTTTCCAGGTATTGCGTCTCGAATGACGGATCTCAACGCCGCGCTTTTGCTTTGGTACCATAGCGAAGAAATAAAAGTTATAATAAAATTAATAAATAATAAAATAAAATAAATAAATAAAATTAATAAATGATTTTTCATTTCCCTGAGTGAGAATCGAACATACAACGGTCGCATTAGTCACCGGCTGAGCCACGATGGCCTCTTACGGATATTTCTCAATATTCTATATTAAAACAAAAAGCTCCTTAAATTTTACCTTTAACAACATTTTTGTAAGCGCCCACAAAATTTGGACAACTTAAACGTTTCAATTTAGGACTGTAATTGAGTAAGGTCGATGGAGCGACGTAATTATATCTGGTCTCTGCCAACCGTTCGCAATATCTATTACACGGTGTTCCGTACGTATTTATATGTTATTGGTTCTTGTTGTATATCTAATATCTGTCCATATATACGAATGTATAACTGTATAACTTTCAAATATACGATTTTATTATATTACATTTCAATAAAGTAAATATAAAAATTATATTTTTCTTATGATAGATATGACTTGTGTATATAGATAATAACGTAATTAATAAATTATGTATATTAATGACATTATTATTTTATTATCGTATTATTATAATAAAGAAATTAGAAAAAATATTAAGAAATAAAGCGCTAAGTGTCTGAAGTGGTATACCTAGTACTCATAAAAAACAACTCTTTATACAAAAAAATAACCACTATATATAAAACTAATAATCTTTTCTAATAAACAAACCGTTAATAACGCAATGGTCAATATCCAATACATTTCATGTATTAAAAATTATAGTTTAGACATAAACCTATCAACGATGTTAGGTAAAAATATTTGAGCAACGGCCAAAATGCTGCAATAAATAAGGGTAGAAATAGCAATAACAATTTACATATATTAAGTCCAACAGTGCCTGCGGCTTCAATGGAATATGTATGGGGCATTTGTCCTTGGTAAGGTCTGAAGCCGCATAACTCAGTGGAATGCTTTACCTTATTGTTAGATACGAGTTTACAAGAGCTTAAGGCGTGAGTATATGTAAGTAAGGTTAGATTAATTTTAAGATATTTTGGTTTTAAAGCCTTCTATGTATTATTATTTAAACATTATAGTAAGATTTAATTTAAGTTTGTGCAAAAGTTGTTTCGTTTTCCTTATAGTTGTTTATAGTTATTGTACTGATAAACTGTGAAGTTAAAAATTATTTAAGTTTTTCACTTTTTTCAATTCATATAGAGTATTACCTGTTTTAATTAAAACTGGTCTGTTTATGATACTAACAATTCTAAATATTATAACTCCTCGGATGCGGTTTTACGCAAAGATACGCTCTAATAAGCTTCATATATTAAATTAAAATATTCAAGGCAATACTGTTTTCTAGAAATAATCTTACATCTTGATAACAAAAGTCTTGAAATAAATTTATTTCGTTCCCATGGTCATACGCGGAGGACATAAAATGCAAGAATAGGTAAACAACGATATATCTAGTATATGCATAAAAGTTAAGATTTACAACAATAACATACGTACAATGTAATCGGACGTGTATTTCTAGTAATAATAGTAATAGACTGGCGGAAATCAACACCGCGCATTGCCTTCCAGACCGGAAAAATAAAGATAATTGTAAATATGAAAATAACCCCCCCCCCCCAAGTAGGGAGCACCCCTTTATAGTGAAACAGTGACACGATATTAAGGAAACTGCCAAGACGATCTCTGTTTCTAAATGATTTACATGTGGAGGATACTATATCCTTAGTAGCGCTATTCTCAGATCTTAGTACTTTGCCATCACCTTCTTAGTACAGTGCTAGGCCATAAATAGTCATGGCAAGCTGAGCGAGCCAAGGCAAGGTGTAGGTGTCTGCAGCCGAGCGGGTTTTAAATATCTTGAAATGGAAATTTAGTTAGAAATCAATAGTCATTTTCATATTATTTTTACAAGGTCCTTTTATAGGTAGATTCGTTGAACTTTTAATAGGCGCAACTGGTGACCCACACATCATTTTTATTTTATATTGCATAACGGTTTTTTATAAAGAGTTAAACTTAAACTACATATTTTTCATTCTAATAAGAAAAAATAAATGTTTATAACAAACAAATACATCAAAAATATATATGTGAAAGAAAATCTAAAATAACACTTTTATAGGTATTGTTACATCAGGGTGAACTTTCCTTTAATTACATATAGTAAATTATAAAAACAGGTCAGCGGAACTGAAATACAGGTCCGACGCATGTAAAACATAATCTGTACATAAAAGTTAATTTCAAAACTGTTACCCCTAAATCATATGGTTTTAAGAACTTTAAATCTTAAGAACGAGTCATATACGTAATAAAACTTTATGGAATAAAATAGAACATTTGAACATCGAAATGTTTTTTACAGCTTCATGTTTTTCAGCATATAGCAGGTTGGATATAGTTACTAGACTAGAGGACCTAGTGTTAAGACACTTGGCGCGACTCAAGCCCCTTGGCCTACCAAAGTTGGGGAATGAAAATAATTAATATATAATCATACCCCGAGTAGGGATCGCACTCATAAGCATCGCGCGTTTACAGTCGCGCATTTTACTGTAAAATTTAATTGTAAAAGTTTTAATAATTTATACTAGGAATAATATTAAGAGCTCCTTGGAACTAACTTGCAATTAAAATTATTATCTTTTTTTAGATTACGTGAAATGGTGATAAAACTATATATATAGCACTTGCAATCAGCCCTTTTGACAAATTGAATATATTTATTGGGTGTCGACTTCAATTAATATGTATTTAGAGTAACGACTTTGTTATGACAAACACTATAAATTTTCTTGATTTAGATTAAGAACAAACTTATCAATAGGGACATTCTAAAATTATAATTTTGTTACGTATATCACATTCAGTTCGCTTGTTAAGATATTGAACAAGATATCGATTGACTTACTGTATTCATTTTAGGACTATCTTAGTTTACGTAAAACTTATCAAATATGGAACTAACTAAATTTGGGTAAATTATTGTATAAATGAGGTAAATAATATTAGTAATTATTTTTCTAGAAGACACCGCAGGTATGAGTTAGTAGTGACTTATTATTGTACAAATTGTATTTTTTACCGAACAAAAGGCAAAATGTGTTTTCAATTATATATTATGTAGAACAGCATCATATTAAAAATGATATATTTTCTTAATATACTGTAAATCAGTTAATATAGCAGACTTTCCCATGTCAAGAGTCAATGGCAATAAACAGCCGAGCTTCCTCTAACTGCTCAACCGTACCTATTCCAAGTTATCGGTACGCTATAAAATGTCTAGAAATGTTAGCTTTCAGTTCTCGGAACACCTAAATCTACCACTGCTGGAATGTCTTCCGTGAAAGTGAAATTAATATTTATGGAAAATAGTCTCTATATTAAGTATCTTAGGGTATAACGGTGAACTCTTAAGGCCTATGGAAGCGATGTTCGTTGTTGCGCCGAGAAATATGTAGGCTGTATAATCTATTAATGAAATTGCAAATGGTCTTCAAAGAAAATTAAGTTTATTGCCGTCCTTTGATCAACGGCAGTAGTATAAGTTAACTTATGAAGGATATGTTTGATTGTACTTTACATTAGTGTGTAATAGCTTAAATAGAAGAAAACTATTATTGGACTTATGTAATGTTTTCATTTCTTCGTTCTGGCAACAAGGCAAAATCCCGGCGTTGAGTTCCGCCACTCTACACGCAATACGCAAAAAAAGAAAAATTCGGCGGAAAGTGGGAACGAAGTTTCTTAAGCTAGGTTCGCTATGCCTACCCTGCTCTGGGCTGGATACAGCAGATAAGTAAGTTTAATAAGACTAAAATTGCGGATTACTTTTAAAAGAAGAAAGTATTTGTAATATTTTTTTCATTGAAATCCATTCAAAATGTGTTTTATTCTATATTCCAGAATTTACATATCCGTTCTCTCTCGTTTTATTACACCAAGATGGAAGGACGAAACCCGCGTTACGTAAGTAAACGATTTTATGTGTCGCGCTGGCGTGACACTTATCGTATTTCGAGAAAGGTCACCGTATAATATAATAATACCGAAATATTAAAAGCAATTTTATGACTATTTCGGTGAATTTTTTACTTTTGTTTGTTACTTTTACAGAAATTTCTTTACTGTATTTAAATATTCATGAGTTGAATTGAATATTGATAAGCTCAAGCAAAATATAAACTACTTATAAAAAAATACTTATAGTAAAATAAAAAGATCAATTACATAAAAGTTCAATGTATAGTATTAGTCTTAGATTGGAATAAATGTTTTTTTAAATAACTTACGACTTAAACGTTGACTTAGAACCTTTAATCGCAAAACCTAATTAACACTAGATCTTATTAATATTTTCCTTAAATAATTCCAAAAAGAGAACCAACTTTCATTATAAGACCGAGTGGGCGGAGTGTTTATACGCTGTGTCGACCAAATCCAGCACAAAACAACAAATTGCAGGTAAGTGCTTTATGAGCGTGCGTCACGAGCTTTAAGAGGCGTCGAAATCGAGTGCTTACTGAGTGTCTCTACTATGTTATACGCAATGGACGTTGCTTAAGGGTTTTACGCTACGTAATACGTTAACACAATAAAGATGTCGTGGTTTTTTTTAATGATTTTATTGTTTGCAATCATTATTTGTAGCTAGTGTACACTTAAAGATTTATGCGCTACTTTGTAAGCTGCTTTTTTAAAAAGTTTTTTTGTTTTCGTAATTTAATGAACGAATTGAAAAACTACGCCGGTGTTTTCATTATGTATCTCACGTATTTTACGTACATAATGAATGGCGGAATCTAGCCACATTTTAATATAAGTATATTACAATTATAACATTTTCTTATACATGAAAGAAGCTGCAACTATTGCAGATAATTAAATACACTCCAATTACATTATTTTTATAACAACGAATTCAAATAGATACAATCTATAATAATTGTTTTATAACTTAAATTTAAACTTCAGCGCACGACGAAGTGCGACGTTAAGTTCCGCCACTCAACAAGGAATGTCTCGAAAATTGGTAGTCGTGGGGAACGGAGTGTCAACACTAGTGTGAAGTCAAACAAAAAGACGTTACAATAAAGACATCTGTATGTATATATGCAATACTTTGCCCTTAAAAAATTCCGTTAATAGGCCCGAGGAGCCCAGGTGCGATATATGGTTCAGGAAATGTTCGACTATTTGTACGATAAGGAGTTAGGACGGAACGTTGTGAATTATAATGATGTTCATGGTGCCGCTGTCGCCATATGCTATGGCTTATGGTTTAATTAAATTATAATTAATAAGATTGCTAATATTAACGTATATTTTCTGTTATAAATTAACTTATTTGTTATAAATTTAATAAACGATTCATTCATAAGAAACAAATCTATGCTGTTTAAAATGATGTGGTTGCTAGTACACGTTCTGACTATTGGGGGGTGGGGGGTGATTAATATTAAAGTTTCTAATAGCTGGTGATGTGTAGATATACAACGTTTATGAAACGGTAAGGTAAAGCAAGATAAAATCATGACGAAGTATGTTTCATTAAATCAAGATTTAGTTTCAGTTTATCATCAAACATTTTTTATTTATTTTTTAATTTGACGCTTCCGCATCGCTTTAGGTATATCACACTACAATTCTATATGCCAGAGCGAAATATGTATCTAAAACTATTTTTTTTTTAATTTAAAATATATGAAAAAATAATGTTGCTACATTAAATAGAACTATACCAAATATACATTAGTCGTTTCTTACAATGTTTAAACAGACTTAAACGAATAAATGCGCACAAGACAACATCAGCGGTACGTTTGATCTTCTTTGTAGGAAAAAATGCGAAAAATTCCATTAAACAATATGCCATTAGCGCTAACGCCGGTTCAAAATATTTGCTTTTTAGAGTTGGTATGTATGTATTGTGTACATCGCATAAGCAAGGCCGCCAAACGCCTTATAATGATGGAATCGTATGCGAATAATAAACTAAAATATCTTAAAGTAATGTAACTTAAATTTTAATTTAGATTTTATGTGTACATTATATTTATTTATATTTTTTTTCAAAGTTGAGTAAAAATATAGAAACAGAATGATAATCTACTAAATTACCGAAATACACTAATATTTATTTACTCAAATTCAATTCTTAGTCAAATTAACATTCACCAAAAAGCAATATATTTTGTTTTGTTAGGACGATGGTTACGTAACTACATACCTGTCTAACTGTAAAGTTTATCTATATAGCCTTATTAATAGAGGCTCTGATCTATTTAGGTTACATAGCTGTAAAAAATATTTATATTCATTTATATAAAACTTACCTGAGTGGGATGATGCCTGTACAGGTACAACTTGGTGCCTTGCAACACTGCCCACACCTGCTTCCATGATCTGTCGCTCGCACGCTATGTGAAATAAAATATATAACATAAATGTTTTCATACATTAAAATACTTTAAAAAAAATATAATTCAACGTAAATTTACATATACTAAATTGTTTAAATCTTAGTTAGAAAAAAAAATATTACAACAGCTCTGTAATTGTCAACATATATTATTCTTGATATGTTTCTAAGTTTATTTACTCTTGGTTACTCTTTATACTAAGTACATTTTATTAAAATCAAATATTTGAATATTTTATGTTAATATTTTCAAAATCCATGAAAAACTTCTATGTTATCAGGTGTGATCTGATGTCATAGAGAGCGTCCGCATTTTTCTCAATTTTTGAAATGTCAAAAACACAACCGGCCAAGATATTTTGTAAGCACGGATTTACATATGTCCTTACGATAGATAATATAAAATAGTTGCAATGAAGCCAACTTTATATTTTGTACGTTAAGCAGTAACAATATTTTTTATATTTTTCACTTAAAATAGTTGAAGTCGCTTTAAATTATGCTTTGTAAGAGTATGCTTTGCTATTTGTATTTCAGAGCATAGACAATCTGTAGACTAACATGGCGTCTATTTATGAATTATGAAAAAATATTATAATAATTTTTCCGTTTGGAAGAATAAATACTAGCACTTTGAAAACTACTTAACGGAGTTATGTATATTTTGTATATTAAATATTTTAAAATAATGAAATATATTTGACTTACCTTTCCGTTACTAACCACCATTTTTATTTGTACATTGCCTTGTACATCCGCTTCAGAAGCTTCAGCATTTTCGGCAGCCTCTTCTCCTTTCTGCTCTGGACTGTACGCATTAAAAATGTAAAATATTATAATTAAACACCATTTGTATAACAATATTATTTTAAAAACAACAAGTAGTTATGACCCACCAGACAGGTCTATCTGTACATTGTTAAAAATATTTTTCTACATATGTAGTACGAAATATACACAATACGAATAAAGCTATTTACAAAAGTTTTCGCTTATTACAGTGTAAGATAATAATTTACTCAATAATTATATAAATTACAAAGAAAACAAAACAATGAACATATAATAGCGCATGCTTACATCGAGATTGCTAAACTCACATTCAAATAACATGCATTTAATTTATTAAGTCATGCACCGCATATTAACTATGGTAATAATACCTAGGTATTATGAACATTACCTATATCTTTGTAAATTTAAAGTCTAAATAATTGAAATATTTCAAATGATTTTTGTTAATTTATGAATAAATATAAATATTTTATTGTTCAGTTTCAGGACTTTTGATGACAGGGACTAATGAGCTACTTATTTCGTACATTTACTCAAGTTCGTTGGGAAAGATTCGTGTGAGAAGCGCCATCTATCACGAACGCTGTAAACAGCCACACTTAGTACAGACTAAGTTATATTGCCAAAAACACTGCTATAAACGTATGTACGAGTATATTAAATTAACAATATTAAAACATTTAACATTTTAATTAATTTTTATGTTCAATATATTTGAAGAAACATTATAAGAATAAAGACATTTTTAAAGAACAGTAACTTTTAAAATTAACGTTCGCCAATTGATTTTAAAATCCATAAATATAATTTATTATATTATACTTCATATCTCTCTACTTACATTATATATAATAGACTCAAACATTACATATCTAATAAAAATAATCAAACTATGACAGTGTTTTAAACAATAAAACCAAGTCTAAGCGGCATGAAGGCGGCGTAACGTACCGCAGCGGTAGAGTCGCTTGGGGGTCGAATATTCGCAGCAACGGAGTTATATCTTCAGTGAATCGTGGTGGACGCCATTTTCGGTAAGCACTGCGTTTTTTTAGAAACACACATACAAAAACCAATAATTTTCGCGCAAAAACGTTAACACGACGATGCTTTCGATATTACAGTACAATTTATATATACGAATATGTATTTATGTATGTATATCTATCTACAACAAACAATGTGATGTATTGAAGACACAAAATGTATGCTTAACATTTACTACATATAAATAATATGTTTGTTAATGATAATCGGTTTTGTACTGAAAGTTAACTACTGAGATTGAGAGACTACTGGAGGGGCATTCATGTCATTTATATCTGCCATTTTGTTATGCACTTTAAGAAGAGTACAATTTTTAAATTTAAAATATTTAAATAAAGAATGCACAAACAAACAACTATAGTAAAAGCTAATCCCGTCAAAATACTGTAAATGCCGATTTTTTTATAAAATCGATATTCTTGTCAAGTATTAAATTATGATACAAAACATATTTTTCAATTACAATTTTTTAATGCACTGGCAGACATAAACGACTCAACTAGAAAATAAAAAAAAAACTAAAATAAACACAATACCTTCTCAAAGCATGGTGATCGGCATCGGGCTCCACATCGCTGTCTAAGTGCAGTCTGTCACCCCACGTAGCTTTTAGATAGGAAACCCTGCGCATCGCGCGTTCCTCTTCTGCTGGCGAGGCAATGTGTTTAATTAGTATGATGATATAAGTATTTCTTTATTAATATAAATATACAGGATTTTATGAGGCCAGTTGTGGCGGAAGGCCGCGAAGTGTGATTATAAATGTCAAAAAATATTTTTCGCTCTGGTGTCGAGACAAAGCGCGGCGATGAGTTCCGCCAATCAACACGAAATAATGTCTTTGAATTTTATTATTAATAATGGAAAAGGCAATGGTTGTGGATTCTGTCCCGACTTGAGGGAAACAAATATTTGCATTAACAAGACAAAGCGTGAGGTACCATAATAATTTTATTATTATTTGATTTTGTTTTCGATTTATATACGGTAGGTTAAGACATTTCACTGACCTCCCAATTGTGCATCTTTTTTCTGTCGTCTCGTCACCAAATCATCAGCAAAACCTGTTCAACAATTATTTATTTCATAATTCCGCAAGTCAATTCATTTATAGATAAGGTTACTATTAAACATCGACGGCGACGATCGTTAGTCGGCATTAGTAGCACACGTACAAGCACAAACAACGCATTCAGTTAATTTAGCGAAGAAGGTTAGATCCATAGAGCTCCCTCCCGTTCATGAGCTCCTGGTACTTATGTTTCAATAAGCCATGCATTAACTAAATGTTTTTTTTTACAAAATGAACGCTTTTTTATGTTAAGTATAATTTTTTTTTAATTAGACATTTGCAGTTTTGCATTATTTGGCATTTTCACTAACAATAAAAGTAATTATATTAGTAATCTTAATATTTTTATTCCTGTAATAATTTAGAAATTTTCTATGACAACTCAAAAAAATAATCCAAAGAGGCCCAAAATAATAGATTAAATATAAAAAAAAGCTTAAGCTCTGACAGCTCCGTGTATAAATAGGGAGGGAGCGAGTCGTGGGACCTGAGTCGGCGGGCGTGGTGGGCGTGGGCTCCGGCGACGAGGCCGACGTGGACGCGGACGCAAGGCTCAGCTGCGTCGGCCTCTGCGGGACCTCCCCCAGCGACACGCGGTTCATCGCCTCCATCTGTTCTCTGTTCAGCCCCATACGTCTCTTCGCGTGACTGCCATCTTGGAGCGGAATTAGCAATGAGCCGTGGACACCCGTGTCGCAACCAACGTAAGCGGTTTTGCAATGCGGATTTTACAGATAGATGGCGCTTATAAACGATTAAATAATGTTTTTATTTATCTGTATGTATGTTTTGATGATAATTTGTAATATGTTAACAACTAACATCGCACACACAGAAATACAGTACATATACAAATGGTTGACAAACTAGACCGCGCCATCTATGAGTAATGGATTTCCCAATTTTAGTGTCAATTTGTTTTTTTATGAATTTATATCGTTTATAGTGATAATGCAGCAAAGCACATGTGGTATTGAAAAAACCGCTTTGTTTTCTTTATTACTTACCGAAGTAACAAAAAACAAAATCAAAGTCAATCAAAAAACTAAACAAAACAGAAATATAATATACGATATGTGACATGTGCGTGTATTAATTACCTGTGGCATGATGTCTTCTAATAGATAATCCTTCACTACCGGTACTATTCGACCTTGTTCGCATTTGAACCTTTTCTTTTTCTAAAAACAATAATGCAACTAAGTCTAATTTGATTGTTTATACAATAAGCATGAATTCTAAGCATATGGATTCCCTATTTATTATAATATATTTATTTAAATGATAACTAAAGGCTAATTTTATTTATTTAAATGGTAACTAGAACTAGAGGCTTTAATAAATGAGTATTTTTTTTGTATACCGGGCACATATCCTTCTGGAGGGGGGCAATGGAGGTGTTTGCTGCCGGTGATCATTAACTGGTTTCCTGACAGACTGCCGCCGAGGGGCGTTGACTCTTGATCTAAATCTGCAATAATAAAGTGTTAATTTGTAATATTTACACTACATAGCAAATATTAAAACAATCAATAGTATGTCTTTTACAATTAAAGAAATATTGTCTTTAGATAGCATTGAAATTTCTTGTCGTTAGGTCGTGATAGTTTATATGAATATATAAACTTATGAATGTGAGTAGTCATATTTTCTCTACAATTGAACAGTAATGGCGGAACTCAACGCCGCATTCCGCCTAATAATACCTTGCTGAGGCTGCACGTCCAATGACCTGGCCTCTCGCCTACACGTGCGCGTCTCAAACTCCTTCCGCCTCAACGCGACACTGGGCTCAAGACGAGTGGTCGAGAGGCGCGCGAGCTCACTCCGCGCGACTTCTGTGCGCCTCTCGCCAACACCGCGCGCCTCTTCCAACTGTCGTGTACGAGCTGTTACTAGCTGGAGCTCGGGGACTGGGTATCTGGAATTAGGAATTATTCATGAGTGTTTTTTTAATATAAAAGTTGACTGACTGTTTTTTTTTATTAAAGTAATTGCCTACAATTTGTTTAGAGATTTTATCTTCTCTACTTGGTAGTAGAGAAGATAAATTCTCTAAACAAATTACATACAGTAAAAAAGCAATACAAATAACTAATATCATTTACCTATTATCTTGATTAGTAGTAGTTGGATTTTCATCTCTAAACTCAGTAGAAGAACCATTACTCATAGCACCAACATTTGTACTTAAACTTGGGGATGTCTCTTGTATCTTTGAAAGTGTTGTCACAAATTGATTTTTGTCTTGTTTTAACCTATTTTTATCAATGTGGCCATTGACCTCCCCATATCCACTATATGTGCCGCTATCAACACTTGTTGCACATTCTTCCTTCTTTAATTCTTGTATTTGCGGGGGTGGAGGAGAAGCTGCAAGGGGTGGGGAAGAAGGGGGCGGCCATGCTGGCTTTTGTAACTTTTGAGGCCTAGCGTAAAACTCCTTCTGTTTGATTGGCGGTGGGTCAGGAGTCACCCAGCCCGTGGGTTGACTGGGTCGTCTGAGGAATGCCTCCTTCTGCTCAAGACTCTTTCGTATTCGAGAGAGAATAATCGAGTCGTCCAGCTCTCGGCCCGTGAGTGTCGAGTTCGAGTCGAATGAGCCGAGACTGTCTTTGCTCTCTGCGGCTGATGATGGTAAGGATGTATCGGACTCTCGCCTGCTGCAAACATCGTTAATAGAAATTAATATAAAAGAAAATTTTAATATTTTTAATAAATATCTGTAAAGGCCTAATTGAATTAAAAATTAAGACGCTCCGTTTTTCACCTTGCGCCGAATTCTGGAGCATGTTGAGAGACGGAACTCGGATCGAACTCACAAGCAGTCGCATTTATAACCACACTTGGTGCCCCTGCTACTTGCCACGACTGGCCTCAATAGCCCAATAGAATAAAGAATATTTTGATTTTGAATGTTCTCACCCATCATGTAAAAGATAATGCGGCGTGGTCGGCAGTCTAGGCACATCAAACCTTGGCGAGGCCACCGTCGCGTACTCAGGGTCCTCCCTGTGCCTGGCGGGCGCTTGCGGCGCCGGCAGCGCGGGTAGCCGCGGCCTCCTGTACGCGTCGAACAAACGCGACTCGTGCTCTGTTACCGCCGGCATGTCGAGCGGCCGCTGGTTTGTCTCTGGATTGTAGGCTGCTTCGCTGAAATACTGGAAAAAATAAAATGATTGAAAAAATGAGAATTTGTTGCCATACATCGGTGGTCAGATACCACCTTTACCTATTTTCTTCTCTCTCTATGTTTTATCCAGACAGACAGACAATGATAATAATTTGCTAATACGTGTATATAGCAAGACCTAATTACCACACGTAAATAACGCTGTTAATACAATTCGAACTAATAACACCTGTATATCACATAAATAAAAGCAGAATTCTTTACCCTTTGCAGTAAATCGTGATCTCTCGGCACAACAGTAAGCCTCAATATCTTCGGTTCTCTCTGCGCCAGCTGCACCACCCTGGCGTATGGTGCCCGCGACCTGCCACAGGCGACGGGCTCGCCGTTGACTGCCAGCACGCGGTCGCCCGCTCGCAGCCCCGCAGCCGCCGCCGGCCCGCCAGGCCTCACTGACCTTACGAAGATCGTGTCCATTGGCGCACCCACTGCGCCCACTGCCAAGTGGCGCGCATCCTCGTATAGTTCCTTTAATTAATTTTTTTTCAGATTTTTAAGGCTTGGTTTCAAGTCAAAGAAATAAAATTTCAATATATTATTTATAAAAATAATTCTATAATATAAATTCTGTTTAAATTACTCTTAAAAAATAAATTAATAAAATTGATTACGAATATGTATTATGTCTTTGCCGACAAAAGTTTTCATATCTAAGTAATAATATAACAATAACTGATCTAAAAAATGTTTTTAAATTCATACCTGTACGGATTCCGGAGGATAAACAACAAGATGTCTCAGTGTAAAGCCGAACCCGTGCCTTGCGTCCGGCCGCTGTATGATAATAGTCCGAGGCGCGGAACAGTGCGTAGCTGACGCAGCTGATACAGCCGTGGGAGGTGGTAGGGCTACTGGGGGTGCGTGGACGACTGGTGGAGGCTGGAATAACAAATTTTAGATTTAATATGTGTTTAATATAAAGATATGAAATATTTTACGGACCATGAATTATATTCATGTATAAAGTATGATATTTCGGCTTCATAAAAGATAAAATTGACTAATTCAAAAAGTTTAACGTTATATAGTTAAGCTACAAAAATTAATACCAAAATTAACATAAAAAATAACACAAAATCCATTTTGACGAGCTAGTTCTTACTTGCAAACCGGTTATTCAATTAGCCTTAGTATCTCTTATCTATTTAAATCAATTGATGTATAAACACTTATGTTTATTGAAACTATAGTTTAACGTTTATGATGTTAGATATAGGCGCTATAATAATTTGTAAGGGAAATAATCTGCGGAGAGAAACCAGAATAGCGAGTGTCACGACCACTCTACTTTGTATAGAGCGACTCGTGTCCGGATGTCATAACTATCTCGGGAGCGCTAACGGAGGTGAGAATAATAAAATGTTAGAATCGACATCAAACAAATTGTTCAGTTCAATATATTGATAAGAATGTTTTCTCTTTCCCACGAAAAGATTGATAGTAAATAGATTATTGGCATTTCTTTTTATTGATTAGGAATATATTCATATATGTAAATAATCAGGAAAATACTCAAGTGTGATATTTTATGACATGTTAAATGTTTTAATTACTGTAAGCATTGTATTTATTATAATATTTATTTATGAATAAATACGTTTATTAATGTAAGCAGCATTTGGAAGATTTAACATATCGTCCGATTAAGAGCTACCCACGTCTTCTGGCCTGTCAGTTGATTAAACACGAAAGGAAGCTAAGCCAGATTACTGAATAAATTTTCATATTAAAAATAATAATGTCAAAATAATATTAAAATCATTCTATGTGTACCGATGTGTATTATTATATTATGTAGATATTTAAATTGTTATTTATTATTTTTCTTTTATTTCCTAGATATATTATGTAGAGTAAATAACTATACTTATCATAACCTATCTAGGACTAAAGATGCAAAATGAAGAAAAGAAAGCTACACATACGATTTATTTTATTTCAAAAACATTAGAAATACTGGCGTTGTTGTGATATAATATACTTTTCGATTAAGGTCAAAGATTGGACCCCTGCCATGTGTTCTGCCTGATTTGTTTCAATATTACGGGAAGCCTAACGTAAAAACTTGATATCAAGTTACCATGGGCTCGTGTACGACAGCTGTAACCAGATTTACTGGCCACGTACCCTTCCGGCATTATTCCGGCTGCTGTCATGTTATTAATTTATACAAATAAATAGGAATATTCAAATACTTTTGTGTATACGCAAAATGTTCTGATTGTAATTTCTACATACATATTTTAATATGAAGAGAAAGAAGAAAAATCAATTATCATCAAATTTTCTTGCGGATTGTATATTAAGCGCACGCTCGCTCGCTCGTATCACCTAAAACCACCGAATGTACGTTGTTGATTCTTCCTATTATAATAAAAGTAAGAAAATATTATTTAAGCTATGGGTTTGATTTTCACTGTGATAAATGAAATATTTCATAATTTCATGTACCTACTCGCCTTAGTAACGATGCAAAGCGCCGCGTTGAGTTTCGCCAATTAACACTAAAAAAAATCATTAATGGGCTTTACATGCATAAATGTGGTGGATAGTCAGATTATATAACCAAGTTATATAAAATGTAAATAAGCCATGGGGTATAAATTTTAGATTGTCATAAATGGTGTAAAGTAAGATGATCTGTAATTACTAGTTTGTAACTAGACTTCCCACTGAAACGTATTTAATGTCGTTTACATGTTTATAGAGGTATTAAAATGTTTATATAAAATTATATTAGAGGTAATTTAAGAGCTTTTTCATGTAGAAAGCTGGTTAAATGCAAGAAATTAATTATTATCAATTACTATTAGCTTTACTATATTACAATATAATTAAAATGTAGATTTTCAAGAATCCAACATTATTTTATGAAGCCTACATAGAGACAGCAATTAGCGTTTATCTGACATTAAAGTGATACAGTTATATTATACGTTTGTTAAGTTAATATCGGTACCACTTTTTGTAAATATCTGAAATATTACATATATACTTAAGTCTAGCTTATACTTTAGATATGAAAGTTAATAAGAGATGTGACATTGTACGCGTCGAAGTCAACTCCGAACA
Organism: Heliconius nattereri; assembly: GCA_013403645.1. Lineage (NCBI taxonomy): Eukaryota > Metazoa > Arthropoda > Insecta > Lepidoptera > Nymphalidae > Heliconius > Heliconius nattereri. The sequence goes on from JAAIXI010000237.1 coordinate 8,891,484, forward strand.
CCGGTGCAGTGGATTAAATCGACGTCATTAATGTAATGCATGAACATATATATAGCGTTTACCGATAAATGGGCTACCGATAACTACAAGTTACGCATTCAACCAAAGTATTTTTACTAAGTAATTTTTAAGTAACTGCCCCTAACTTGGTAGACAGAGAGAACTGAGCGCCGAGTGCTACGGTAAAAACTTATTTTCTATATAATATTATAATATAATATTAAGATACAGATTTATACATCTTTCTTTAAAATATATCAATTAAGCTATACTATAGGGGTGATAAGTCAATCGCCAGGTTAAATTGTAAGTTTCGAGTCTAGTCCCACAGTTACAAGTTCCTAATATAGATTTGTTATTCACGGTGGTTTCTTATGCCGCCGCAGATAACCAATTAAGCAAATGAGCTTTCAACGGTTAATTATTATTATTGATAAAGTCGCACCGACGTATAATTTGTCTTGATTACCTATTTTACTACCAACTTATAACTTTGTCGACAAATTCTGGTAAATCCAAAAAATAAATCGGAAACCCGAATTATTTTTAAATAAAAAAATAATCATAAACATATACGTATTGTTTTTAAATTAAAATTTTGATTACCTATTCCAATTTTCTATTACGAACATTCAAATTTTGAAAGCGATATTGTTAAAATGAAGAGTGAACTTGAACTTATTTTATTTAAAGAATTAAAAACATTAGACATCCGTTATATTATATTGCGCGATATTTAAACTGGCAACCCTTGCATTAAAAAGCGCATAAATAAATGAACATATTCTCTGTGCCAAGGTGATCATGATAGTAATTAATTCATAATAAAAGGATAAATTGAGGCCACCGTGGCACAGTGGAATAGTGCCGTACTGTAAAAACGCGGCGGTCGTGGGTTCGATGCCAACTCCGGGTAATATATAAAGAATTTTCATTTCCCCACTATTATAGATAAAATACATGTCGTATTTTATTTCCACCACTGAACACGCAGTGTCTCAACAAAATGAGAGCAAACAGTGGGAAACAGAGTGTCTTAGCACTAGTTTACCCTGCCTCTACCCAACTGCATGAGAATCGTGAGGCTGATTATATAAAAGGATAAATATAATTATTTCTTATTCTCTGTACAAGTTTTCGCCTGCCGCCAGACATCCGGTGGATACAGCTTTATTGCAAGTTTTTGTTTTAATTGCAAGGGTATGTAGAAGTAGGCATTTAAGTACGTAATTATGGTCACTGCATGCCAAAGTAAAAGTTTATGATTCGTCATATAAATGTAGTCGGTATTTTGGCATTCAATTGAATGTTGCCCAGTAAATAATATATAATTCTACTCGTTTCTTTATTGATTAATGAACCTCAATTATGTTTTTTGATTAGGTACATTATATTTAGGTATATAGATTTGCTTTAAATATCGTAAGGATACCTATATAATTGTGAGTATTGCGAGTTTTTATTTTATTGCTTATTATTTATTATAAAAATACTAAGCCTTCTTATTCTTTAGTCTGTAACATGCCTAACTTTTAAAAATATACCTCTCTACTGATAAAAAAACACGACAAAATTTTATAAGCAAATACAAAAAAAAATCTTATGTCAAGTAAAGTTTAATTGCAATATCTGCAGTTAAACTGCACCATGATTATGGAACTGGATAAATTATCACTAGGGGTTGAGCTCGGTCAGAGTCAAAGAGCAGCCGGGAGTGCCTCCTGAAAAGTTATCGCCCCCTGTTCCACAGCATAAACATTTACGAGCAGTAAATGTCCTGCTATAATACCAGTAGTATAGTACAAGTATCGCACTCGCCTACCGGAACCACTTTCTTTGACGTTTACTCTTTTTTATCCACGGCGGAAGACTTGAGTGCACTTATGTTCGACGATAAATTCAACTTTTTACAGCTGTAAGTTTAATTGCATCGGTAATATTATGCATTTCCATTTTATTTATGTTTCCCATAAAATAAATAAATGAATAAGTTAAGGAATAAATTATATTGCATTTAAAAATTATAGAGGTGATAGAGAGTTGTAAACAATCATTTTTGTGACATTTTTTGCGTCACGCTGTATGTCGCACACAGCAGGGTAAGGTGATGGGACCTAGTGCTAAGATACCCCGTTTCCTATTTTTCGCCAAATTCTGGTGGCATAGCGTGTTAAATGGCAGAACTCAACGCCGCACCCAGACACCAGAGCGCCATAAACCAGAAGCCAGAAAAATCCAAGCACCAGGAAATATATACATATTTCATTTCCTCTAATGGATATCGAACCCACATCCCGTCGTGTTTACAGATACGTGCTCGTGCGCCACAACTTACGGACTTTTTAAAATAAAAACAAATAAAATGAAATAACAATGTTACTGTCAAACTTTAACAAAGAGTTTTAAAAATCCTTTTGAATGATTTATTGCCAATTAAAGGCTATCAAGGATATTTTTGTTAGTCAAAAGTATAAAGAAATTATATTTTTAATTCACAATATGTGTACCTAAATAAAAATACACAGCAGTGGCGGTCAAATTGTACACTCGAGTGCCTTAGTTTATCCTCGAGCAGCAATAAAAAGCAAGGTTATATCTCGTTGTAAAAGGGTCCAGGCTCTCTAGAGTGTCGTGACTAACCCGGACATAAAAAAACATTACGTGGCTCCCAACCTTGGCTTTTATAATCAATTTAACAATGTATAACGCTTCTATCGTACTATTTGAAAAATGCAGCATTATATTATAAATATTAATATAAGTTAATATTATAAATATTTGATTCTATTTTTTTTGTTTTTAATAAAACATTCATAGAAACTTTTTACATAAAACTTTATACCAATAATATAAAGTAAAAAAAATCCATTCGTTAGAGATATTATACAACGCGGTACTCAAATCCCTCGCATTGTATTGTTTTAAAGCATGCTGACTAATTGAAAGAGTCGTCAATACGAAGGGTTGAAAGAAAAAAGGATATACTACATACCATTTATTATTCCTTGATTACAATTAACCATTAAAAAATAAAACAAATGTCCATTATAATTTTGTGTTAGTTTTCCATATAAAATGGTTAGCATACCTACACTACCTAACCGCAGACTACGAAATTAGATTACACCGAGGACATACGTACAAGGTTATTAGAGCTTGCGACACTCAATCTTGATGCATGAACCAACGTACAAGATTGTCAGATTTGACACTCCCTTGCAATCTAGTGTATAAACTTAGCAAAGTTTGTTATGAAATAAAACTGAGGGTAGAACGAGAAATATATTATATATGTAGATACTTGACTGTTGAGCAACTGTTGAGTTTCTTGCCGGCTCATCTCAGCAGAACTGCCTTCCGAACCGGTGGTAGCTTTTTGTTGACATGTACATACGACGATTCAAAAGTGCTTTTATAGTTTATTTGAATAAAGAATATTTTGAATTTGAATTTGATAGTGTGCCACTGACAGCGCCGGTGACAGCGTGGTCATGCGGCAGAGATAATTTGACGAGACGGCGAGATTTCTTATGTGATATCTGCGTTCGTAATACAAGGAGCGTTATATACATTTTAATTAAGATATCATTTTGTACTGCAAAATAAACAAGTTCTATTATGAGCGTTAGACAATGTTTGTAGGTTTTCAGTTTCATACATTGGTAGGTAATAATTATAGGTAAGATAATTCAATTAAAAATAATTAAAATTATATATAGAATGTGACCAGATTTGTAACTTTAAAAGGTTGTGGCATAAAATGCTGGTTTTTGGGCTGCTTTTTATGCAAATGTAGTTTTTTAGCATTAAATGGTGCTTGACAACATAATATCTGACAATACGAAGTTATGAATATCAACCTAATTTAGATTTTTTTTTCATTTATTTATGTACCATACAAGAAAGAAAGTACAGAAAACTTATAACTACAGAGAAAATGTGTACAATGGATAACTTATCTCTAATATAGATCTCTACCGGAAACCCTTGAATGTAGGAGATGTTAAAAGAAATGATTCGGGTGCGGTATTTTAATATTATGTTAATAATAATAATAATAATAAACCTACATACAAATATACATAATATTAATCAATATTACTATACCTACATAAATATACTTATACNGAGATCTCTACCAGAAACCCTTGAATGTTATTATACCTACATAAATATACTTATACAAACATATAAATATATACAATGACATAATAGAGTTGAAACAGAAAAAGAAAATTAATAAAGAAAAAGACAAAGCGACTACTAAAGAAAATGAAAAGAAGAATAGAGATTTAATATACGATAGACAGTCTTAAAAACAAACTTTCATATGAAAAGATATTACTTGCTGACATAAGTACCTACAGGAAAATAAATCCATTTCATCCAGCCTTCTGAAGTGAAAATATTCCTAAAGCTTACACGTCCAGCGTTAGATCAATTTATTGATAAATGATAACATCAATTGGTCCGGAGAAAACAAGATGGGAAAACAGCGTGACAGGTCGGACTGGAACTTTATCTAGGTTCGTTGCGATAAGCGATCTCAGTAGGAGTTCATTGATTAAAATCTATATCGCTTTATGCCATATAAACGTGTTACTAATTATATATAGCTATTATGTTATACAAACTGTGTATTTCTCTCTATCTTGCAATATCAATCTTTTATAGGAGACCAGGATATAAGTGTGTGAGTTAAAAATTAAATTCAATAAAATCGTTTTCAATAAAAAAAATAATTACTTAAGTACAAAAATAAGCCATAAAGCAACAATACGATGTGTGAACTCGGTGATCTTATTAAATTACAAGGTTTTACTTTCAATAATATTGTACTTATTATATATGTTTCATATTAAAAGGTAAAGCCAAATTTTTAACCGACTTCAAAAAGAAGGAGGTTATCAATTCGACTGTATTTTTTTATAATCTACAATTAGCGTATATCCGGTTAACATTAACAATATAATAACTACTTTTTAGTATTTTTTATGTAGACGCGACAACTGAAGAATTAACTAATTTAAACTATTACATTAGCATTTTTGTATGAGAATAATTCAAATACTAGCAATAAGCAGCAAGTGCGAGACACTGAGCCCGACGTTGAGAAGTGGCCGGTTTCCCGTAGTTAAATCAATCGAGCGATTATGCCTCTAATTGATTAGCGCTATCGATACACCGGTATTTGTGTTTTGTAACTTAATCCCGACGCTATCTCCGCAATCTTAGAAATAAACCGTCACCAACTAAAACGTTGATAATTTCTAGAAATAGCTCAAATTTTAAGAACAGTGTAGTTAAGAACCCCCAACGAATGTAACATAATATTGGATTTAGGGAAATTATTATAATATAATGTAATATAGGCAATTTAAAAAAAGTTAACCGATTTTAAATATTCGTTAGTTCCCAATTGTAGGTTGATTATATTAAATTTGCGGACAGACATACAAACATGCAAACATTTAACAAATTTAGCTAAGTGCAAAGCTTTAATAGATCACCATACTCATATATTATCTAATTTCAATTTTATCATATAGATATCTATACATATATATGTATAGATATCTATATGATTTCTATATTTTTTATACTCTTCTATGCCGAAATCTAAACATAACAAGTCAAAGAATACAATATAAAGTCAACAAATTTACATAAAATCTATATATTATATTATGTAGGTTTATGCAATACCTAATATAAATTTCCAATCGGCCGTTAATTAGCTCTCTGCATCTCATTAAACGTTCAGTATCGACTGCGTAAACAAAGTAAGCGGTACTGTAATACACCATTACCAGTCGTAGTTCCACATAAGTAAATGATTATGCGTCTGATATATGAATATACTCCTTTTGGAAATCGTTACAATATAGTTACATAGATAGTTACGAAGTAAGACAAGATTTTCTTATAGCATTTATAAATACAAAAATAGTATATTCATTAACTTAATAATAACCTTTACACTGCACTATTGTCTACATGTTGCAGGTAGGCAGAGTGAACCTAGTGTTAAGACACTCCGTTCCCCGTAGACTCTGCCATTCAGTACGCAATATCTCAAAGGTGGATAAGAAGAAAGTGGGGAACGGAGTGTCCTGATACAATATTTCTCTATATATGTATCTGGGTATACGGGATAAAATAAAATGAAAACACAGCTACTAGAATTACAAATTAGAAGAAGAACCCTTAGAATTATATGAGGGGGGATACTATCGTTACTTCCATTTCCTAAGTACATTTTGGGAAATTGTAAGGAGGATTAAAAGAAGTACAGAAGCAACTTATGTAAGATGAATGGTTTCATGGGGATATCGCGTGTCGTGTCCGTTGAAATTTATTTGGCTTCTGTCATTAAAACATGCACACAAAGGAATATAAAGATATATTCAACATTTGTAAGCTTTTAAAGACAAAAAATTAAAATATTTTCATGTGAAATATGTACGCGAGTATCATAATTAACGTAGGCATTTCATAAAGTTCTGCCAAAAAAGAAAGAGCCAGACGACTTGTAATTAATTAAATAATAACGTAATACAATGCGATAAAAAGTTTTTTAAAAATATAACGTGAACAAAATGGGGGAAAAAAATAGTTGAAGTTATTTAATTAATAATAAAGAGACATATTGCACAATTAAACCAGTTAGTCAATACTAAAAGAATCAATTATAATTTGTTAAAAATGTCATATATTGGGTAAGATCAAAACAATATGCCGGTTTGTGAGTCAACTTTCGATTTCATCGGCTCCGGCGCGACATCTCAGTCCACTCTCTCTCAGCTAGAGCATCATTACTCACTGTGACGATTGTATTTGACAACATTATTGCTGGTCACGTAAACTTAAGCATACCTGATCTAAATATAAATAAAATTTCATTTAATACGTTTTTCTTATTTCACGCTTTATCCCGCAGCACGCTAGGCAGAAGGAATCCATCATCAAGACACTCCGTTTTCCGCTTTCGGCATGCATTCAATACATTGCTTATTGAGTGGTGGAATTTAACGTGGTTGTCTTGTCAGAGCGGGAGAATGATAATAACTTCCCCGAGTATTTATCGAACCCACAAGCTTCGTATTTACAGCCACTGTGCCACAATGGAAACGCAAATTTTTAAAAATGTAGTGAGCACATATAATTATGGCAATTAAACTAAAGCAGTTATGACTTCACGAATCAAGCAATATAATTATTAAGATTAACATGCACAGGCATACATTATTAAATATCAATACGCCAGAACGCCGTCGGCGACCTCATTTACCATTATCTATTTTCCACCCAACTTTCGAGACATTCATTTTCGCACTTTGTCAAGAATAACGGGGATATTAACATAATTTAAATATAATGGTTCCCCGTGTGGTAATTGAACCTACAACCAACGCATGTACATTCAAACTGTGTACTACTGCACTACAACGCCATCGGTAAACTTGTTAAAACTAAAACCGTTGCGACACCTCTATTATCTAAGTATGGTAAAAAGTGTTATTTCGAAAACCACTGTCAATTATTACAATGTTGGTAGAATTGTGTCGGACAAGTCGGGTCTGTTTCGTCACTGTCTATCACAGTGATTTATGAGTGCGGTAGACTTTCCAGTGCGGGAAGTTTGTACAGAGAACGATACGTTAATTGTCAATGTTCTGGATATATAACAATGAACGCTTGATATATTTTTTTACCCTCTCGTTGTATTCCAGACATAGCAGGATGGGAAGAGGGAACCTGGGAACCTAGTGTTACGACATTTCTGTTTCCCAATGTTCGATGATTTCTTGAGACATTGCGTGTTGAATAGTGGAACTCAACGCCGCGCTTTGTCTCGTCAACAGAGCGAGGAAATGAAAATAATTCATTCCCCCTCTTAATTATCTACTTACTATTAATATATAATCAAAAGTCACTCTGACAAGATGTACTTTCTTCCTTGCAATATGGAAACGGAAGTACATAAGAAAAAATAAAAAAAACGTCCATAAAACAATTATGGTAAAAAAGTTTTTAAATATCTCGGCAATTTACAGTGTCGAGTCACTGTTCCCTTGTAGCGTTTAATGAACGATAATAAAATATAATAGCTTTATAACCAAGTAGGATCTTAATATTGCACTTTTTCTTTCACTTTAAAATTGAGTAAAGGGTTTATTGCAGTAAAAAGAAGCCGTTGCTTTGCAGACATGATGTAAGTTAATAAGTCGATAATCCTTATAAGTGACAACAGCTTTTTAATTCCAATAGGGAATGACGCACGTATCAATGTCTTCAACAGTTTTAATTATATACACAAAAAAAAAGTAATTTATGTATTGTAATTTCAGTTATTTATTCATTATTAAAGGTTATTAATAAAATAGTAGTTCACATGAAGTTTTTCTTAATTAAAAGAGTTGAAGTTACAGATGAAGTGGTCCCAAGTTTTGTATGTCCTATGGATCAACCTTTTAAGTCATGTAGAAATTGTACTCTTATAAAATAAATTCTCTTTATATCGACATCGTAATTGCGATGTCGGACCTTTATCTGTCGTATTTGATTATTGTGAAAGTGACATAAACACTTTTACAACACGTTTTTTTTATGCACACTATATTAATATTTTTATTGTTCAAGTTTCATTGACAAATTTTGGAGATATAGTTAAAAAGTTAAAATAAAACTGTAGTGTAGAAAATATAGTGCCAACATGGATATTTTTTAATAGCTTTTGTTTGTAGTTATCTCTTAATGTATTTTTTTCCTTTACGTGCCTTTTATGGGAAATCCGAGTATATCCATCATGAGATTCCATCATGAGATCCTAACTTGGTACCAATAGGGTAAAGTACGTTCTCAACTAAAAAATAATTTAAAAGTAATCGGTCCACAAATGACGGAGAAATCTGCAGAATGATATTTAAAAAAATAGTTAACGAATATACATAGAAACTCCTCCTTTTTTTACAAAAATAATTAATTAAACACTTTTCATTATTATACACTAGGCTTATAAGACACAAATGTAGCAGTTATTTTTTATAAATATACAATTATAAAGACTCAATTCACAAGTCCTAGAAAATCTTAAAACAACAATTTCCATGATATAGTAATTTTAAGACATTGCAACCATTTCCCGGCAATGAATCATGCAGCGATGCGGGAGAGCATCCAGTGTGTCGATTTCGAAAATAGACCGAGTTGACACACATAAATAATACTGGCCGATCCGTAAATATTGCGAGGCGTTACGTCCGAATTAGCGTGAATTACGTGAACGGTGTGAAAAGAATAAGAAAACATTAATATATACTGTTTTTTTTAGATAAAAAAGCTTATACGTACTATTATTGGTTCAGGGGCACAAGCGCGCGACTGTAAACGCGGGAGGTTGTACTCGTATGTTCGATTTCCATTTGTTGAAATGAAATATTTAATATTTTCATTTCCTCGCCCTAGTAATAGGGCAAAGCGCGGCGTTCAGTTCCGCCACTCAAAAAGCAATAGCTCCAGAAACTAACGGAAGTGTCTTAATGGAAACGGAGGGCTTTAACAATAGATTCCTAGGTTCTTTCGGTCTACCTTGCTATGTGCGGGAAACAACGTAAATCTAATAAATAAAATACGATAATATTTAAGGGATTTTTTTGTGTCATGCAAGCAGTATACTTATATATATTATTTGTATTTTTCCTGTGGTTATTTTAATAAAATAAAATATCCATGGTGCAGACAACACAGAAATGCAATCATGATGTTTTTTTTTGCATTTTTGGTCTTTGAAACAGAACAACTTTAGGATTATAATCACAATATAATGTTGCCTTTAATCGGCATGTTTTTATTTAAAATATATAGTTTTTTATACGAATACATAAAAAAATAAAATAACCAAAAACCTGTGAGTAACCGCTCAGTCGTGGTTTATTCATTACGTTGATGGTTGAATGATGGATTACCTATAACAAAAATAAATTAAAATTATTGGACACAATTTACTTTGACATTGAATCTGAGAAATCATTCAAACTTTTTGAGAGTACCGTGTGTACTGTACAGTTTTAAGCTATAAACAAGGTGGTTAAACAAAATCGCGCTCCTGGTAAAAGAAAATTCTGCATCCTCTTAAAGCAATGTCTCGAATTCGGGCGGAAAAAGAGAAATAAAGTGTCTTGACACTGGGTTCTCTCGCACTATCCCGCTATATGCGGGATAAAGCATAAGGCTTCCTCAGCTTAAAGACAATTACAATACATTGTGTCTGAACTAAAAGATCTCTATATAACCATTAATTTTAAATCATAAATATGATTTTATTATGCCTTAAAAATACGTAAGCGTATAAAAAAATTTAATTGAGGAGATATTATAGGATAGACGTGTTTGTATCTTAGGAAATCGCATTAAAAATTACATAACGTTCATTACCAGCTTTTAGTCTACTAGAAGGTAATGTAAACATGTATTCTGCAATAAAGCGAGTGAGCATTGCTGTGGAACACAGGATTTCGCTTAGTCTAACACACATTTTAAAGCGCCTTTAGATGTTTTCGAGACCTTTAAACTCAGTATTTCATATGAAGCGTTCTAGGATCTGGGTCAGTCGGTTGTAAATATATTGCAGTCTTTGCAGTGTAATGTAAGGCTGTTGGAGATGTAGAGTAAAAATGTTTCCTTGTTACGAAGGAGTAGTTTCTTGCAAGGAAGATGTTCTACGTTAAACACAGCATTGCTATTATCATTTGCTCCATATAGTATGCTACGTATACAAATATCTCTTTGTATTTCTTATTTAGAGCACAAGTTTACTTTATTATACTATTGATAGGTCACTTCTGTAAAGTGCCAAGAAACTGTCAATTTAATCCACAACAAGAAATAGGGCTCGTCAAACGAGTAAAACCAAAATAAAAGCCCTTGACAGCCGTGAATAATCTGCAGGATGTCTTATTTTAGCGTTAGATGATGTACGCCGTCTCGCCACTTACAATTAGTTGTGCCAACTATTACTTAATCAGTGCATCCCGCGCGAGTGCGGTCCGCCCACGTTATCACTAAACACGTCTGGAATTGGCAGTCGCGTCTATCTTCACGTATAACCCTCAATTTGCGGGCTAGGCAGAGAGAGTGCAGTAATTAGTTAAGTAAGTAGCTAGATAAGTAAAGTTCTCTTACAGCGCAATGTCTCTCAAAACTGGTAAAAAGAGGAGAGCAGAGACTTAAGAGTTGTAACGAATTTTCTTTTCCTAAAAGAAATAACATGGAATGAAGTGAGAAAAACATTATTTTCTACTATATTTTCTGTTTATGTTTCCTTCCAACATAAAACTCAATACTAAAACCACAAAACGCTAAAAGCACTTGCCATAAACAAAGTTTTAACTATATAAAATTGAGTTGATTAGCTAACTTCGTCTGTACGTCTGTTTGTCCATACGTTACCAGTTTAACGAACATATATTCCTATCGCTATATTAATGTAGACCGCCAGTGGTTGGAATGCGGAATACTCCAGCAATTGACATTATCCACTTAGGAGCTTCTGTTGATCCATTTATTTAGATGTGGTGTAAGCTACGAGTGATGATAGATACATTGTACTGTGAATGGAGTAAGTTATCATTCGATTCCTTGGGACGTTTAGAATTAGATTGTTTTTTTTTGTTTAGATTATTCATAATATTAATTGTTTTGCCATTGGACATAATTTAGTGCCAAGCAATGCCTCCAGAATTTAGCGGAAAGAGGGGAACGGAAGTATCTTAGTGGGAACGGTGTGTCTAAAGACTAGGTTCCTAAGTTCTCTCTAAGATACAGTGTGAAGCTAAAAAAATATACAGATGCGAGTATCTCTGCCGAAAATAATAAAGTATTTTTACTTAATATTATTTTTCATTTCAGGATTTTGTAATCATAGATTTTATATTAGTTCCTAATTGATGTAATCTGGCTTTGAATATGTTTTACAAATACTATAATTACATAATCCTTTTAAAATTACTTCACATATGTGAATACGTTGAATACGTGAATATTGTGAATACGTATTACATATCATAATATTACATGTCTTTAAAATGTTATGAGGTTTTCACAATTTTGTACATCAAACGCACCGCCATTTATATACTGTTAAGTTTCTATCTATATGAAAGGCGAGACGTGTTGGATCTAGCGAAACTAATGAACATTAGCTTTTAATGCTTCAAGTTATTTATGCATATGTTATCTAGGAAAGATTTGTTGCTGTCTGAATGAACACAACGACTGAAAATTTCACATACATTTTATGTTTGAATTAATTTTAGCCATTATTTAATAATAAGAGTTTATTATTTATTCTATAAAACTTGAAATAACTCGTTCACTTATATGGCGTAGAAGAAAATGTATAAATATACTTATTCTAAGTGTTTTTTTTTTGTTTTAATCGAGTAAATTTCAAATTCAGTCTCTTACGCATCAAATTTGCCATTTTAAATCACAAAATTGCTGCTTCTTGTTATTCGCCTTTTTGTATTTAAAATACAAAAGGGCGAAAAAAAAATGATACAAGGAAAAATGTAGAGTTCAAAACCGATTTCAAGAAAGGATATGAGGAAATACGCCAAGATAAAAAGTTAAGATTAACATATTAATTATTTACTTACTTACTGTGGACGTTAGTTTAAGTTTTCATTTAGAAATGTCAACAACCGGAAAGTAATTAAGATAATTACGTATTTCTCGATAACTGGTAAGTAGCTACACGGCATAAAGGGTGTAAGAGTTTTTAAATATCTATTTATCTTAAATAGATGGAGACAGAGTAAGCTATGTAACTGACGACTTGGTTAATTAATTTATGACTTTGGGTCAATATTTCCAGAAAATGATTCATGACTGATATAAAAGAAAGAAATAATAACATAGTTCCCACGGGAACTATTTAACAATTGTCAGTTCTTCCGCAGAACTATTGGAAAGATTTGAAATAAAATCAATGCACTTATAGATCAATAATATTTTTATCTATAAACAATATACATTTGTATGTAATATTGTTCTTGTTTTTTTGATATTTAATAAATAAACCATGTATGCATTATTTATAAATTAATTGGTAAAGAAAATCATAACAAAGTCAGGAAAAAGTATTGTTATCATCAATAAACCAAAGTACCTAACTAAGTATCTAAAACCAACGCTCCCTTTACATTATCACTGACCAGTGAAACCACTGACCTATAACCTATTTATTTCTATATAAAGATTAGCTTGGCTTTGTATTTTCAAAAAGGTTACCTTTTTTTTTGAACTATCACAACTTCAAATGTCGACAGTCTTACAGTTTAGTCTTAAATTCTTCACATCTGTTATTCTATTATTTTTTTCGTTCTTTATTAGATCGAGTTAAATGTTTTATTACATGTTAACGAACTACGAACTTCTTCATAATGAGATTAAATTGTAAACGCGAGGGTTGTAAGCTCTACCCCCCTGTAGAAATTAATTATTTTCATTTCGCTATAGCTTCTTAATATGAAAGTGCGAAAAAAATTGCCCCTGCTTTGCAAAATAAAGCGTGAAAGCTAGCGACATTTTTTTTCCGAATATTAACAAATTTTTTATGATAATCCAAAAAAAAATTGATCAGATTTAATGAAAAGTTATAAGAAATTATTTTTGAGAAAATCTATAGAGCCCAACACTTTAGGAATATATACAAGTAGTCGTACATCTAACATCCACCGTCAACCACAAATAGGGATTCTCGTAATAATAGTAAAGCTAAACAAGACGCACGCTAGCATTACGAGCGTACCGAAAATTTGTAATTATCTAGGCCGGTCATAAATTGTTGCCAGCTGAAACAAAAGATTGCGCAAACGCCTGAGGGAGAAAGCGACGTTATCCCCGAACAAAGCTACACCTGTGCTCTGATTTTGAGTTTCGAAAGCTCTAGAAATGCAAGCCACGGTTCAAAAAGATACTATAGAAATGTAGAGTTCGCTCGCCATATTTTTTTGATGAAAAAACAGCACAAAAATAATTACTTCGCTTCCAGAACTATTTTAATACCTATACATTTAATTTTAGTGTTTTATTTTGTAAGACCTTCATAGAGTTCATCGAGTTGTAGGCAGAGAGAGAGAGTTAAGAGACAAAAAGGAGTGATTGTTTATTTTCCACCTGAAGTCTAGATATTTCACGTTTAATGGTGGAACTCAACACCGCGTTTTATCGAGAACGAAAAGAGGAAACGTTCGAACCTTTAATTGTCATGTTTACATCCACACGCCGTCTCATTGCGCCATAAGTAGACAAGTACTTTCTGTTGGGCCAAAAAATTACATATTCGTACTTCGTACGTGTTAAATGGCATTTATCCCAGCATCAAATGTTTAGTACCCTCATAATATTACATTATATAAGTTGTACGTAAAATTCTTTTGTAACTTACAAGTCTTTCTTTGTTTACGCGTGAACTGAAATGCTTCGACGTATAAAATACATAATTAAATGTATACAAAATAACACAAGACTGTTTTGGCGCCGTAAGACTGTATGTCCGATGCCCATTCGGAGGAATTATTGTATTTAAACTATTTTCGTGCTGCTCTAGTAGGTGCGGCGTTTAGTACCGCCATTCAGTACACAAATTTCCTCTGCTTAGGTAAGCCGGAAAAAATCTTTTGGAAAAAAGCTTTTGTATTTACGAAATAGCATTTTGTCAAGAGCATCACGCATATGAAAGTAAATCCAGTTTCTTTTATCGTTGCAGTGTATGATTGATGATATGTTTAATAATAAACAAATGCTTTTTCCGTATACCGCTATATATCTAATTAGAGTAGAAAGTTATGGTAATTTTCTTTTGATAAGGTTTTTGAATTTGTTACACCAAATTGTTTTTTGTCAATTATATAGACATTGTCTTTTTGTGAGACGTTTTCTACTATTACGAGGGCATGCTTAATAACTACATATATTTATAACTAAGTACTTAAGTAACATTAATCGTACACATAACATACATAGCTTTAATGGAAACACAGTGTCTTAAGATCAGGTTCCTAGGTTCCCTCTGCCTCTACTATAAAAGTGAAAAAAAAAGAAAAACTGTGAGGCTTATAAAATATATGAATGTACAGACTGATCGTTATACCGTTTTTAATTATTAATATTTATATAAAATTTTATATGACACCTAAAATTAACTTATAAAACTCGATATTTTATGATGAACTTCTTCTTATTTTATGATGAAGTTTCAAGGAATTAACTTTCTTTTTGGTCTCGACAGCATCAAATTACGCTGGCGCTGGCGGGTTCTATGAAGGGCGGGCTATTTGGTTACAATTTAATCGGATTTTCGTGCACAGCGAGTTTTACCCAATAAAATAATAGTTTATCAACGTAGTATATGAAATCTTGGACTAAATTCTCTATATGTTTATGAGTTAAGCCTATATTGTGTAGGACACTTAGAAGTAAATCCGTTTTTAATTGTCTGTATTACTGGGTCATAATTCAAAGCTTAGAAAGCGTTTGGTCTTTTGAATTGGTCGTAAATAATCGATTTTATTACTTATCTTCTCTCCAGATTTCAGAACGACACTAAAATGTCGTCTAGATCTTTGACTTCCTAAAGTAAGACCTACTTTCATAGAGAAGCTTAGATTTACACAAATTTGTAACGAAGCTTTATCTCAGGCCTAACTTTATTTTATTGTTAAAAAAAAACCATTAAAAAATATTGTAAGCTGTAAATAAATTCATTAAAATATTATTTTCATTGAATTAAGAAATTATACTTTTATTTCAAAAATATCACCAACTTTACTTTCGATTCTTATCTTTAGCGACACAGTTTTTTATAGGAAATCACTGAATGAATCACAGAATTACCAAATGTATTCATTTCTCCGAGTTAGATTGGTGTCACACAATAGAGTACAATCACTCTGTGGATATAAGTAGGGGGGCTCTTAATAACATTGTAATTAATCCCGTATATCTTATCTTAAACATGATAATAAATATTTTAAATATAATATTATATAATAATTGTATGATTAGATCGTAGGCGCCACGTGAAATTTACGTGGCAAATTAATCTAAACATAATAAATCTACATCATCGTTCATAAATAAATACAATGTAAGATCTCTATTAAATTTAGAATTTAAATGAAATATTAGGGACATTATTTACAAACGTTTAAAATATGATGTAAAGACCAATAAATTAACCTGGGAAAATGTCTGCATTTTCCAGCAAATAAAATCCGGTAGGAGATTAGATACTCTGTTATCCATTTATATACACACATTTTTTTAGTTCCACTTAGTGCCCCGTATATAGGAGAGGTATCCTAGTGACAGGACACTTTGTTCTCCGTCTTCCGCCTGAAATTGAGACATTCCGGGTTAAGTGGCGAGGCAGAGCGAGCTGTCCCACAGCCCAATGTATTGTAGGAGACACCATGGAAATGAAAGTGTGTAAAATACATGCGTGTATTGGAATCCAGAACCATCGTATGCCGTCATTCTTAATACATCACTATAGTGTCAATAGTTACAAAACTTTGTAAGCAAGAATACCTACAACAGTTCCAAAAAATATACATTGGTACCTAATCTAATGCAAGTATTATTCCATCTGCATCGGTAGTCAAAACTAATCGGACGATTTTTTGAGATTACGTATTTATTACATGAATCATAAAAAATAATATTAAATGCCGTATTCGTAAGATTGTGTTACGTAAACTGTGACGCAAGCCTTTCAAGCGGTCAATGTCACACATAAAATCTAACGATTGTTATATAGAACAACGTTAAGTTTTTGTTTATGAAAACTATTAGAGCCTAAGTTATGCTTTTATTCCACTTATTTTAGTAAAATTGGTAATTAAAAATAATATATAAAAGTAATAAAAATACTAAGGAAGTCATTACTTGTAAATATAATATAAATTAAAATGAGCTTAATGAAAATATATAATCGGAAAAATAAAATTAAAATATCATAAAATCGAGTCAAATTGACTATTATGAGATTACGACGACATTTTCGTAACCGTATTGGCTGTGCGGAAGAAATTACCTCTTTAAGTACAACTTAAATCGTATTATTGTTTCGTAAAAATCGTTAAAACTTTTAGCGTTTTCCGCGATTCGCAGGATAAACAGAGGGAACACCTAGTATTAAGGCACTCCTCAGTCCATTTTCTCCAGCTGGCTGGGGAGAAAATAGTGCATTATATCCTCAATATATTTTAATAACTTATAAGAAAACCCTTTTCGAGCTGAGAGTTATACAGTAAGCCGAATAAAAAAAGAGATATATCTAGTAAGTAAAATAATAAAATTATGAAGAATTCAATTTTGTTCTTAAATAAACACTCTACAAAGATATATATTTATTATAATCATGATTAAATAACAAAGAACGATTCACGGCAAGAATTACCCAATGATTACAAAATAGATAGGCATCAGGGCATCAGCCTCTAAGCGAAACCTATTTAACGACGCCACAGTATGGGAATGACGGAGCAATCTGTCATTCTTTTTTATCAATTGACTCTATTGTGTTCTATTAACAAGTAGTGATTAATGATTAAATATGAAGTCTAGATATTACTTGAGTAGCGTCGAGCATTTTCATTGTATTGTTTCTTAGAATTTACTTATGTATATTTAAAACAATAAATATCCGTCTGCAAATATGAAAAAACTGTTAGAGGATTTCTTGTTTTTTTATTTAAATAACATAATATTTTCATTTAAGGTACTAAAAAAATAAATAATTAAAATTAATATAACCTAGAACAGGAATTGAACTTGTACCTACTTTAGAATTAAGATAATTCACAACTACACTACAATAGTGGTTTTCTAATTATATATAGTTAAACAAAAATATAAGTGAGCTAAGACCTACATTCGTACCTTGGCATATAAAATCAATGTTACATGCCCCTTAATTTTGTTAGGAAAACACAGCCATAAGTACCCCGTAATCTCTTTGCGTATTTAGCGTGCTTGTAATAAACTGGCATGTTTATTTGAATGTCGTCGTCGATCACTAACAATATCCTCCAAGGTCTGGAAGATATTTCAGGATCCGGATGTACAAGAAACGAAATTGTACAATTTATTCTTGATTTTTTTTTATAATATTCAAGAATGACGTATTCTGTATTCAAAAATTTATAAATAAGTTATTGCTGCTAGTATCATTATAAGGTTTAGCTTAGTTTCAGTAAATAAATTAGTTTTGAAAATAAGATGGCAGTCATTTCTCGTATCTAAAAAACTCTCAAAACCTATGATATAACATTCGCATTACAGTGGCAAATGTATGCGACAAGAGTGTTTTCACCAAAAATTAAACTTTGTCCTGGGGCGAAATGTCTGTCTGTATGTCGTAGTCTCTAAAGATTTAACCTTGAAAGTCTATATCACTTTAGTTCACTTCTCATATGTTAATTTGTGTTGATATTTTATTTACAACAAACCCAACTTGCACAAACCTCCAGAGGCAAAGACAAATAAATAATAAAACGTATCTATCCCAGCTTTGCGCTCCGTGGATGAATGTTCACAAAACTCATCGCAATAGCTGTCTATCACGCATTTTTTATGTATCACCACGCTGGCTATCGTCCAAAGTAAATACCTGTTGTACGTCAATTCACTCCGGAGATTCAAAATAACTAGTTGTAAATGACATTCTTAAGTATATTGCTATATTTTTTATGAAATGAATTATGTTAATTAAGATATAATTAAATCTATATATAATAATATATCCGTCAGATATATTTATGAATATAATAAAATATTAACGTAACTTATCATTGTTTGTACGGGACATTTAAGAAAAAAAATAAAAGGATTTATAAAAGAAACATTACTATATATGATAATATTTCAAGACTTTTTTATCTATGTATCATAATTGAATCATGATATATATATATAAATTGATCACATAAAAAAATAACATGGCTTTTTAAGAGCATACTTTAAACATTTAGAAATTTCTACTTAAAATAATTAATTTAACATATTGAAATATATATTTTTGTTTCACACAGTTTCATCGCGTCATATTGTTGTTTGGCGTATGTTGTTAAATTGGTACCAGTATTCTATTGAACTTCAGAACTTTTTAATTAAAATATAAAGTTTTGCTTCGGAATAACAGGAGAAAATATGATATAAATCATCAGGCATCATAACCGTACATTGCCAAAAACACAGAAAGAACCTAGTTACAGTTAAATCCTATCTTAATTTTCTGACCAAAGTAAACCGATCAAGTGCGAATCGAAATAGTTTTGAAAATAATTCATCAGTATAATAAATCAGTTCATTTGTATTCTTTTATTAACTTTACGCTTAATTCTGGAACCCTGCATCTGGCAGAACACATCCCAAATTTTGCCTTCATAGCAGAGAGAGAAAATGAAGTGGAAAAGGTTAAACCCACAAAAAATAATATAACGTTTTCTAAAGTTGTTCATGATGAGAAGTGTAATAAGATAACTTTCAAATACATTTATATAGTTTCTAGGAAAGCTATTCTGAGAAACGATAATTTGATTTGTAGGCTTGTCAGTGGTTTAGCGCTGTCTTCATGTTTTACCGAAAGGGTTACAGGTTCGCATCGATCATGCGCATTAGATTGGATGAATTGTGTTTGATAATTCCCTTAAATAGGAAATTTGACATAAGAAATTTTAGTGAAGACCGTTCAATGAGCAAATTATCTTGACATTTAATAGCCTTATCGACTAGAAATCAATATTGTACATAAGATTATTTTCTTAAAATGTGAATGACAAAATGTTTTGGTCATTTTTCCAGACCAACTGGCGTCTTGAAAGTCGTTGTAAATTCATTGAATATTTATGCTGATAAAATCCAGCAGTTAGTGTTGAGAAGGCTGAGTATTTTAATGTCTCCATTACAAACACATCTTTAGGCTGAATTAGATAAACGCCGCGACGCAGGTCAGGAGCTTATATGGTATGTATTTACATGCTTTTGAATAATTTATGTGTCGCTATCATATAGAACAAATCGTGCTATAGGTAAAGATTCTAGAAACTACAAGAACGACTAGGGTATATCATTTTTTGTAAAACTTATAGGAAATGCTGTTTTTTAAAGTTTATATACACAAGTATAAAAAGTCTTACTGCTCATTCTAAATGCAGCAACATATATGATATATTGAAATTATAATCAGATAAAACTCTCCGATGCTACCGTATCAGTGATCAAATGTTCGCAACTTACGAGGACATGGGCGAGTCGAGGAACGATATATATCCTCCTAAAGTTAAAACTTGTCCAATAAGAATCCTTTGCGCTGTAAAAGCGAATATAAATGATCCAACCATTATTGACGGCGACATGTTACACAGTTACGGCATTGGATCTGTAGTACTTGACATACAATTACTAGTTAAAATACGTTAGGCATTAACTAAACGATTTATAAGTCGATGAGCTTACGATTAACTATAAAATATTATGTTTTGCCCAGGAGGAAGGACTTTTGATAATAATTTTCATATTTTGAATCACTATTTCTAGACGTTCATATCCTAGGTTTTCGTTGAATTGAATACTACTTTCAATTATTATTAATAATAGTCTATAATAGATACGTCCACGCATTTTTGAGATAAATCTTCTCCACAGACGGACAGACAAACAACAAATTGATTTTATAAGGGTTTCGTTTTTACCTTTTGAGGTACGGTACCCAAAAAAACATTAAAACTACTATATCAGGACACATCAGTTAATTGAAACGTGTTCTTCGCCTCACATCATTTCGTACGCAAGTTCGAAGTTCAGCGACCTCTTACATAACTAGCGCATGATAGTTTACTTAGTATATCGCCCCGCTAATACCATTGCAAACACCTACGCTTGGATTACAGTACATGGACCGTAAAGCTTTCCATTCAATGGATATATGGAGCTTTCTTTGATGAAAATTGCGATGTCAATATAGGAAGATAACATATTTTTATGTTTCAGTTTGAATTAACACTTTCAGCTTTAATAATTTGTATGTCAAGGTCGATACTTAGATTTATGCCTGAATTATTTTATAAAATTTAATTTACATCTTTAGATCTGATAAATTTATAGAATTTGATGTTGATTTTAATTTCGCCACTTAGCACAAAATCTTTCGAAAATTGGACAAAAAGTATGAAGTGTCTTACATTATATACACAAATTAACCAAAAGCATAGCAGTTAAAGAGAATACCAGCTATATATGATAATCGTTTTCTTGTACATGAAAGGTCCAAGATGTGTGTCCTAGAGCCGACCTCCTGGAGTTTAGCGTGGGCTTAGGATTCTCACTTCTCGTATTTATTTATAACAAACTTGTCTTCGGCCCAGCAACATATATCATGGAATAAGCAGAGATTAATATCGAAGGTTATGTGCGACGAGTTCCCCTACATTAACTGAAATTACAACGGTGGTGTAACGTTTCATATTTATGGTTTGGCGAAAGTATCTAAATTAATTTCTGGATGGTAATTCGAAAGATTTATTTTGGTTACCTTATACGTTTTATGTATTTAGTCTAAGCATGGTAAAATTCTTTAGTTTATACCAAAGGACACTAGCTTTATAATTCCCTAGTAATAAAATTAATTGACACCACTTGACACTGGGAAAACCATACATAACGCGAAAAGGGTTTTCACTCTTCACAGAGATGAAGCATATTTGGTCAACAAAACTCGCTTAATAAAAACATAAATATTAAACGAGCTATTCCTTTAAAGGCATTTTTGTGTAATGGATTGGAATGCTCAAAACTACAAATATCTAGTAGACTCAATATATGAAGTACTCTGCAAGAAGACGGATGGGTAAAGATTGTTTGCGGATAGTGTCAATTAGCAAATCCGATGAGCGATGGTCTTACCCTATCACGTAGAGCATGGTATGAAAGTGTTACATAAATCCTATTATGTCAACACTACTAATTTTATAAGGTATTAGAGGTAGATAGCTTCCTCTATTCGTATTTGTATTTGCTATTATATAATATGTCCGTAATACACCTAATAGATTTTTTTCCCTTCATACTGTATCTCGTATATAGCGGGTAGGTTGATTGTTCTATTGTTAAGAGTTAAGATCATTTCGTCATTTCGTTGAATGGCGGAACTCAACGCTGGTCTTTGAATGAGATGAGATCAAACCCAAATATGTGCGTTGGAACGCGTCACGACAACCTCTATGAACAATTGAATTCAATGAAAGATATTTATAGATAAAGTAGACCAACAATAGGTTAGCATCATATTCCGAAAACAAACCAACGGGAAAACTAGCACTATTTATTTAAAATTTAAATATAGCATAATAAGCAAGTGAACACACAGACAGAATAACTAAAATCGATTTAACAGAACTTGACTCACAGAATATCGATACAAATCACGTCTTCATTCATCCTGACTATAGTATACGCGTTACTTACAAATAAGGTAGAAACGCCATCTGGTCCACTTGTTCCATGAGACTATGAATTATTATGCCATCTGTCCAAAATATACGATGGAATTTGTAATATAAGTGCACGTTGTAGAGTTTAAAATTCTATAAATAGTATAAATGGAAGTGTCGGGCAAATTACGCAATTACCTATTAGAGGCTGTCCGGTGGCCTGCAAGTGGCGAGTTCACGTTTCTGATTGATGGATAATGTGACAGAGCCAAGACCAGGTGCTCTTGAGTTTTCTAATGAAACTATGCATGTGCTATCTCATCATGTCACGAACGGAAGATTTTTCTGAAGAAACGACACTTCACTATTCCACATAAATATATTATGTGTACATTAAATGTGGATGTCATCTAAAAGCAACATTTTAAATTGGAAATCAGTTCCTTTAAAGCACTGATGCATGCAAAATTATACAAATTAACATGGAATAAATCAATCAGGAAATTAAAATTTAACTTGAATAAGGTTTAATCATGCAAACTTTAAAATAAAAACTAAGTCAATGGGATCTAACTACGGAAATACTAAATAAGATAATGGCTTATTAAAATATTTTTTATATTCAATTTATACATACAGTAAAATTGTAACGGAAATTGTGACGGTCTGTAAATGGAAAATACGTTTTTGCACGCTAATCTCAGAAACGGCTTAACCCATTTAAAGGTAGTTTTCGCTACTGAGTTTTTTCCAATTTCCCTTAAGATTTAGTGGTTGTTTTTTTTATATAGATATGAACAAATAAAAAGTTACATCTATATAAAGTTTAGTTAACTACAGATTTCATTTTCCAATGTACGAAAATTGTTTTAAAAATGAAAATGTTATTAGAATACGAAAATAATTGAGTCAAAAATTAATATTTCACATTTTTTTGTCTCTGGAGTCTAAATCTTCATTTGTTTAAATAGAAACAAAAATGTATCAGAAAAATAGAATCTTTGCTATAGAAATACGTACAACGATGCCCACTGTATTGTAAGCCAGGTTCAAACATGTGATCTGTCGTTTCCACTTGACTTCACGTAACCTTTTTGTGTGGTCAGTGTGTCTCGTTTTCCACAGGAAAGTGGGACGTCAGTGTTGCCGTACACGGCTCGACTATTTCCGATTAATAGCCGTAAAGAAGTTTCTATGTGTCACAAATGTTGTAGTGCTGCTCAAATTACTAAAATATGCTTAAGTTAAAAAGTTAATTTCTATATATTTATTCTATATATGTATTAAAATAAATAATAATAAATAAATATAGTATGAAATACTAACTTAAGAGATATAAAACACTCATTGTATGTAATGTATTACCACTGACAAGGATAACATCAATATTGATAAAGTTATAATACAACAAACCGATCGCTACTGCGAACACGCCGCTCTAAAAGTATAGATATTGGTCGTAAATTTTAATAGATCATAAATCTATGATTTCAATTTGTTTACACGTTTTCGCTCGAACTGCAAGATATTGTAAGTGTTCTAGCAAAATCACCGTGAACGTGTCGAATCACTGAATAATTAGTCGCTTTTCACGCACGCTATGCAATTAATAGAATAAGCAAGAATTTAGAGCAGAACAACATGAATTATCTGATAACGGAAACTTCGTGACACAAAAATTAAGAGGTTGTCTGCCACTTGGTTGCTTATTTGCACAGTATTAAATATTAAAACGTAATTGCAATCATCAAGCGTTAAAAATTAAATGTAATATATATCGAACCAGTCCAATTATAAGAATATGAATAACTTATACGGTAATACCTAATTGGCTTAAGTTCTGCTACATTTGGAAATACTTAAATGATAAAGTTTCAGATAAATCAGACTAGTTATATAAATTAGATCGATTTATGATAATTCGATCACCGCTGTCAGATAACTATGATTGTTGGACAAAATCGGACAGAATAAATGAAACCGATGAATATCTTTTACGATGGCAATTTACAATTATTAAGTAATAGTAATAAACATTTGTTTACTTAAAGTATGATATATTTTCAAGCACAGACATGTATAAAGCAAAGATTGTACCTTAACGTGAAGAAGGCAATCCAAATACATCATGTACATCACAAATCACAGTAAGTAACTTACGTATTAACACTGTTAGCTGTTAGGTTCTTTAAAGCGAGGTATTTTCTCTTGTAATTCCTCGGAACAGTGTTAACACGTCCAACAAACACTCATACTATCGAGACAAATCAAATTACTACTTTGGTATACAATAAAAAACTGTATGAGGAGTACGTCGTAAAACTATTGTAGCGAGTTCATTGACACATCTCCATGATTCACCGTCCACATTTATCTATTCGACAGAGAATGCTAATGGAATCGACGAAAAAAACTCATCAATTTTAATGGTGTTTTCTATATGTCCTTCGTTTTTTGCAGATCTTTTTATATGTTTAAGGCGTCCTCTAAGCTGTAAAACATGATTGGCTCTTACGTCATTGCATAATAGTTGGTTTTAGTGTGGTGATACGATAGATATGTGGATTGGTTCATTAAAAATGTTGTATCAGTAAATATAGTTTCGTTTAAATTATATTATTTTTTTTATCCTTTTAGGGTTTATGAAAATATGTTATATTATATTAAAAAAAATTTAGAGAAGCAGACTAGAAATTCATTACAAGGAGTAGCTAACATAAAAAGAAAGTGGATCTTTTATTCATCAGTAACATTAACAAATAAAAACATTTGAGCATTTCCAATAGAGCTTATTGCCTTTAGGATTACTAAAGTTGGCAAGAATTTAAAGGTGTAGCACCTTGTTTAACAGTTACGTATGGTGTGAAGTAGCAGATAAATGTGCAAAAAGGTAAACAGAACAAACGTTCATTTTATAAACATGTTACGTAAATACATATATTATAGCTATATCTTATCTTCACACTATGATACTAATATTAATTAATATTATACAGTTACATCGAAAAGAAAAAAAAAGTTTAATAATTATACAATCGAGACCAGTATGGATATCCCGAAAATTACGAAGTCGAATCTGATGAAATTGGACTGTTCCCTAGGTTCGAATATAACTTATTTAAATAAAGAAAGATCATCTCGAAATGTCTTTTATTTCTGAGTAATTCGTGGGTAAACACAAGCATGCACTAAGCTAAATTTCATATATATCGAACTGATGAACCTCCTATTTTAGGCTGATTGAAAATTTTCTAAAGCATTTTAATATATATCAAAACAAAGTAAATTACATCAAATAAATATAACATATATTATATAAAAATTTTGTTAAATATTATTTCATTAGCTCACAATATATAACAGAGTAGAAATAAGGAAACATTTTTAAAACGTACTTGCATAATTGTGATTACAGTGATTTAGTGTCTGAGAGGACAATTGAATTGAAACATGAAGCAACGCTGGCCGCGTGGCGTGCGGCCGCAATATCGTTGCGTGAAATAGGAAACTGATGATTTTGGAATCATCCTAATAATTACGTTTCTCACGCTTTCAACACGTTTTGTAATTAACGTTGATTCATATTGAGACTAAATATTATATTTTGAAAATACTTTACTTATATAAAGTTCATTACACTATCAGATTAGTAGTGGTTGGTACGTATTGTATTAAATATACCTATTGTGTCTGGTTGATATTGTATGAGAAATATAAGTTATTTAATCATCTTTGAACGTAACATTAAATAGTCTTGTAGGTCACTTGTCCTCTCGCATAATCGTATTCCTCTACAAAATATATTTATAACTCACTAAGGAGCATAATTCTATGAGAAAACCACGAACTTTTACCATATATCATATATTATTATGGCGGGGAAAGTATGAAATATTGCTTATTCGATTAAGTTTCTGAAGCGCCATACTTATAGACTTACGAGTATATAACATAAAATTCCTTAAATATTTCCTTTTAAAGGATTTTTTTAAAATATTTTACTTCTTCAGAGCTAATATTAGGTATGAAAAAAAGAAATATAATACCTATACATGCAACAGACGGACAATTTAGTACAAAATCAATGTAATATTGAAACATATTTTGTATAGTAAAATTAATCTGGACATTTGGACTTCTGGAAATATATCTATACATAAAAATAACAGTTGAGTTCGTTGCACTCCCGTGGCGTGGGTGTAGAAGTGTAAACAAAATTTTTATATGTATAAATTATAAAGCATTTCAGGCAGGAAACCCTTGAGTGGATAAATATAGGGTGCTGCGTAGACGCATAGGCGCGTGCGAATGTTTATGTCAGCGTTATATAATTTGTCCATGGTTTATGATAATATTTAAAAGTTTCTACTCATTTACACCTTAACATGCGTTTTTCTTAAAAAATGCAAAATCTCGTATCATTTATCAAGATATTTTATTAATAATTTTAGCAATAAATCACTAAAATTCCGTATTTAAATAGATTAGTTACTCAAGTTTTGTGTAAAAATATAGTCTTATACAACATAAATAATAATACGAGTTAGCCGCAATCAATTGAAAAAAAAAATGAAGTAACCTTACAGTTACAATATAACGAACAATAGATACTAATAAATTGCCCGGGAATTCATGGGAAGGTGTATAATTAAAAAATATTTCTAAAGCTCATATAAAATAAGACCGTAGACAATAGTAGTGGTTAATGTTACTTGGTCAAGGTTATTCTCACCAATCGCCATTCATTTTGGAACTCATACCTGAAAACAAAAGTAGACATAAGTAACATGAAGTTTATATTTAATATAATATAATAGAACAGTTGGAAACAAGTCGTTCGTAATAATTTAAATAATATAATAGATATGTTATGATAAATAAAAAAATAACTATTTTTAACATTTTTTAAATGTTATACCACACTTACGAAAGAATACAGAATACATTTTTAGAAACGTATAAAAATATTTAATTATATCATTGGGTGATTTGAGTGAATGAGAATTAGTTAATACGTTGAAATAGCACACTTTTGGTTTTATTATCAGTTCCACACTATAGCAAAGTAGTCGGAAGTATGCAATGTATTAGGAAATGGAAATAGTTTATCCTCCGACTGTCGTATTTACAATTGGACGCTGCTGTTGACGTTCTTATGTGATAGCGATAAACGCTAGTGTTTATTTAAAATTAAAAAAGCATACATTCAATATTTAGATAAATAAAGTGTATTTATTAATTTAGAATATTATTTTTTCACTAATACTTGCTATTAAATAAATACATTTTGTATAATGTTTTCGAATTAGAAACCAACATAATTTAGTTTTAAAAATTGATGTCACGTCTCGCTTGAAATAGATAACGAACTATATGAAACGGCGACGCTTTCTCGCGACCTTGTTTCACTTGCCCGATCAAAGGATACGAAGAAAGTATTGAATTAGATAGATGTCGATAGTTGAATTACGTTCACGTTGATTAATGTCAGCAGGTACGATAGTGGTATCATGTATAAATCACCTATCTATAGAATATCTACGACATTAGTGATATTACTTTCTCTCCATTAAACTATATTATGAAAACAGCAAAAAAGGTGAAATTAACAAATATATAAATCGAAATGAACAAAAGTGAATATATTTTCTTGTTAATTATTACCTCAAGTGAGGCCCTATTAAATTCATTATTAATATTGAAAATTGTCATTGAAATACAATAAAAACTGTCCATTGTTTTGCCTGTAATTTAAGTGTATTTAAGAAACAATACGTCTTCCTAAAACATGGAAGTATTCGTATTGAATAATTTTTGTTCAGGTAGTGATTTTAAGAAACATTCGTCGTGGGAACCACAAGACGTCGCTGTAGCCGGCGCCAGCGCACCGGAAACTGAAACGTGCCGCACATATTGCCTTATATTTTATACTTTTGATCAATCATCAAAGAGAAAAATGTAGATATAACCTACAATTATAAATATAGCACTGTATTTATAAATATTTACATAACTTGTTAATGAGTTATATCATAAATAAATACACATTCCATTATAATAATTAAATTCTTATATTTCAATAATACCAATTATAAAATATCGTTTTAATTGTAAAATCTTTACATAATTATTACTTGCTGTATTTTTTTCTGGAATGCAATTTTTATATTTTATACCCATTTATAGTACGTTAACTTTAGTTTAATGAACTTATATTATAATATAAATTGCTTCGCGAGTGTTTCATTATGCAATAAACATTTTTGTGATTTAATTAACGGCTTGATCTTTATATTAACGTTTGCAAATATTTCGATAATTAAAGCTGTCAAAGTAGAGGATAAGATATCAATATAAAGTACTGGTAGTTAATTACTGAACGAGTCGTTTTGATAACAAAATAACTTACATTAAATAAATGTAAACATCGATTTAAATACTTGCAAAGTATCCCACTAGATCGGATTTCCTTGAGGACTTATTTGAAAGGCACAAATGGTAAATTGTAAGCGGATTTCTTAAGAAAATGCGATCTGTACGATATAACGGATGCTTAGTCACTATTCCTTTATAAGGTTTCGCTTCTCTGAAAAATACCAGAACAACCTTGTTCGACGCTTACGAGTGTAATTTCTAAAGCGTTTTTTTTCTTAGTTCGTACTAAAAGCGAGGTACAGTATGAATAGGGTAGACGTCACATCATGTAAATTGCAGCAATTATTCGGCCTCCATACAAATAGCATTGCCTGCATTACTTTCATCCCTAGACACTATACAAAAACGTTTTTAAAATAATTATTTCAAAAATGTTACGTAGGAATACTCTATACAACATCACGCCTCAGTTTTTTCACGGCATAAATAATTCACACATATTTCCCTGACTTAGAGAAATATGAAACAGGTCGATAAGATTTAATGATATTTACTTAAAATAACAGGGTTTTATATTTATAACAAATAAGTGTAACAATACATAACAAACATTACCCAGACTCCCATTGAACAAAGTATATTGTCAATTAATGTCACCTTATCCAACGCTGGTCTATCTCAAATCTCTCATAGTCCATTCTCAATCAATGGCGTTGCAATAAAGTACTCGTGACCGGCGCTACCGTCTCGTTTGAGATAAAACGAACACCACATAACTTTTAACACACAGGAATAAGATTTACTTTTCTTTATAACAAACTTATGTTCATTTTAGTCTGTCTTAACAACTATATCTGCTGTTTTCGACGTCCTTATGTTTGTTCTGGTATAGTCGATATTCCTTTATGCAGTTGCTCCGTTCGCTGTTGCCTCGGGCGTGCACACGCATATCTTACGAGGTGTACAGAGTGAATTCATTAGTAGATAGGCAGTATGTGTGTAAATAGAACGGAAGCTTGTATATACATAAGTTGCCATGACTTTAATATAGACCGCCCAAGCTATTGTGCTAGATTTTTACGTTTAAAGTGCCATTAAAATCATTAGCGAAAAAACACGAGAAAAAAAAACCTCTAATTAATGATGAAAACTCAGTGCAAACTATATTTCACGCGAAGTTCGCGCCGGCTTTGAATAAAAAAGCCTACGGTTCCCTACTTCAGAGTGCGTCCGTCTGCCGCTGAATTAAAATGCAGCTATGAAAAATACATCTTCCACTTTAAAAATAGACGGTGCAACGCCAAAGGGTGCTTGAGACGCTTTGTGCAAGGTTTATCTCCAGCCTCTCTGATGCGACAGGGTGTTGGGGATCGACAAGAGGGTTGGGGTGAACGACCGCTGGATTGCTAGATTGCAATAGATATAGAAGTGTGATGTAATTTATTTCACGGACACAGCCTAAAAATTATAAATCAAATATCAAGACAAGCGTGTAAAGGTAACAACTTGTTACTAACAAGTATTACAAACTGCTGCTTAGCACGCATGAGCAAATAATAGAAAATATATTGCAACCAAAATATAGCAAACAAAACTTAAAAGTCTGATATATATATTAAAGAAAAGCTTTAAAAAATAGAATAACATTTATTATACTCATATATATCTACTATTTGAATATAATCTATAATCTATAGACTGCACTGCTCGACTATAAAGCGAGAGGTTACGAGTTTTATTCGGGCGGGTCAAGTGCTTGCATGAACAGCATTAAATCGTGACTGGATTTTATAGAAATGTGTTAATGCTGTTTCTGTTTCATATGAAACTGGGCAAATAGCTCCATCACGAACGCTGAATACTGATCGAGACCTTAAGGCGTTCAAGTAAAATAATATAGAGCTCCGCAGAACCTTAAAATACTGCAGGAGTTATAAAAAAAATAAAAAGAAAGTACACAACTGCGCTCCATTGTAGCGAAAAATAAAAGAACTGAGGAGCGACATCACCATCCTTTCTCCTGTTCCATTTGTACTATAATATGTGGACACACAATAAGAGTTGCTAACAAATAGCGCTGTAACATTTTACAACTGCAGTGCAGGCTCAGGAGTTCGTTGGGAACAGGATTTTTTGAATAGAATTGTTGTGATTTTTTCAAGTAGCTTTGTATGTAAAGAAACATACTTCGCTGATTTGCGTCTTTTAATTTACCTTACCATTTAGAATTGTACCTACAGTATTTTCCTTAATACAAGTTCCTACGTTATATATTTTTTGTGATGTAGTTGCACAAATACTATAGAGGGTAAGTAATTTGAATTGGCGCTATACTTTAGATTCAGGCGGGTGGCATATTAGATAGCGCTCAGTTGGGTGCCCATTAGTGAGAAAATATAATACCTTTTCCATTGAAATTATATAAAAAAAGCGTGGGGTGCAAATAGAAAATGAACACTAAATCCAACCCCGCCAACTGCACCCCATTAGTAATGAACACTTGGTCCTCTACCTACTAACCCTAACCGTATATTGCAATACCTACATATGACCTCTCGGTTCGTATAATTTTCAAGGGCGCACTTCAACGACGAGCTTTTTGTCGTGGAGAGTCCTAACGCTCGTAACAATGATCTCAAAACTTCGTCTCCGATATATGAGTGTCTGTATAAGTGTACATTCTGATGAGGACGTAAAGGCCATTAATTTTGTAGTGCTCTAATTAATTTTAGGTCTTTTCGAAGTACTTTGTAGTCCTGGAATTTTGATGATAATCATTCAATATACCTATACTCGTTTATTAATGTTTTAAGAGGTATGAACAGATCTCTCACGTTAGATATTACACCAAACGCTCCGTCTTTCTCCATTGAGTCGGCAGTTGCAGATGGACAAACTGCAGCGCTTGTCTACTCTAAAATAAACTAAGACGCTCGTAAACAACCATCGGCCATAACCCAGACAGATGCTGTAACTGGAGGAACTGAATGGAAATGGAATCTACTGAAAAGGAATTACATTTATATATGAACATATGTATGAATAGATGTTGTTTTCTTGGTTTGTTATGGAAATTCTGCATATTGTAATTGAAAAAATTAAACAATGTTAGAAGTACATTATTTTAATAATATTATAACATTTGATTAGAGAATTTAATACTTTGTGCAATAAATACATCAAGTGCACGCAATCTATTTTTAGATGCACAGTAATTCTCTTCTGAGTCATTGTTGTAGAAAAGGCCTAAATGATATGTCAATTGGTACAAAGAAATAAAATAATCTTAAAGGTGCAGATAATAGGGTTGTAATTACACAGGGAAAGTTAAAACGCTTTATTTTATATGGCAATAAATAATAATGGATCGTCTTTGGCCTTCGAGATATTAGTCAGCGTCTCGACGCAGTAAATTGTTTTTTATGCTGGGACATACGAGTTATGGTTTTTACTAGTTTGACAAACATAGACCTATATTTTCAAAGAAAATTACAGCAAAAATACTGCTAATTCATTAAGTTGAATTGCGTATAATTACAATCATACATATCTGTTATTTGATCTACATACATAAATTATATCTAAATGTAAAAATAAAATTATAATGTACACATATTAAAAACTTTCGCACATGTTGAAGAAAGGCCAAAATGTTAAAAACGATGGTTACGCCTAAATATATTTGTAATTGGCAAAAAGTGCACCGACCTCGTTTTTCCAATTTAAAATTGCCTCGTCTAAAGTTTTTTAGTATCTTTTTATGGATTCGGTTTCACTTTCGATAAAACTACATCAAAAGTATTCCTTTACTTTATAAGAATTTACCTAACGTTCTTAAATTTTGTAGAGTTGTTGATGACAAAATATTATAGTCCAAATAAGAATGTGTATTACATATTTTTATGTAACACCTATATTAAACGTAGAATGTCTTAAGTACTTTTATTAAAGAATTCAACACTTAAATAATATTTGAAAAAAAAAAACATTATTTTCAATAGAATAAATCGAAATTGGTTGAAATCGGTCGATATTTTTCATTTTATCATTTATACAACAATGTTTTAAAATAAAAACAACCGAAGCAAGTGTATTATTTCATTAATGGCTCGTAGGCTGTAATTGGTAGGTTCGAAATTCTCTTTAATATACCAAATAATTATAGGGGAGATGAGAAAGAGCCTCGTTTTAATGCTTGAAACACGACACAATATTATTGAACGCTTAATCATTTACAGTAACCGTCTCATACACCTGGCGTGACAGACGGACAGAGCCCAGAAATTATAATTTTTCTTTTAGAAATCTCTAGAAAGAATATTATTTGTAGCTTTTTTTCCCGTACATAGCAGGGTAAGCTGAGGAGATCTAGTGTTACGATATTCCGTTCCCATTGAGACACTTCCGTTCCCCACTTTCCGCCGTATTCTGGAAGCATTGCGTGTTAAGTCACAGAATTCAACGCCGTGCTTTACCTCAACACTGAAGCGAAGAAATGAAAATATTAAACATTTCATTTCCTCGATTGGAATAGAACCCACCACTTGTCGCGTTTACAGTAACACGCTTGTGCTTCTGCGCCACGAATCGCCTCAAGCTATATTATTAAAAGCCTTAATTTAGTTGTAAAACATATTCACTAAAAAAATATTTTATTTTAATATTCATATTTATCGATGCATGTAAATTCTTTAAACAAATTTCATTCTTATAAAAAAGAGGTCATTAATATTTTCTTGTTTTAAAATAGGATGGCATGTTTTCCCATGAAGATCATTTATAGGAGCGGAAGTCGAACAATATAAATAAACGCGATGCACGGTTTGGTAGCATTAAATAGGAAGTTTCATAACAAGCGTGCAATTTCACACAGCGATGCTCTTGAATAAATGATATGAAAATTGTAGTGAAAGCTGATATTTAGCTCACCTAACTTTTGGACATCTCTTTATTATGAGTATTATATAATCTGGTTTATATACACATTTATGGCCGTTGTGGTGCAGTGGCCCAGCGGATATTTGTAAACGTGATTGACGGGTGTGGGTTCGATTTCTACTCGAGAGAATTAAGTGTTTTTATCGCTCTACTCTTTCCGCTTCTTTACACGCAATGTCTCTAAAATTGGCTGGAAACAGTCAAGCAGTGACATCATTGATCTCATATATTATGATATACAAATGCAGCTTGACGTAAGCCGTTAAATTGTAAATTTTAAAAAATACTGGTACGATGGTTAAGATTTCTTACTTTTATTTCGGCGACTCATTAAAGTGACGGATATCTTTAAGTATCGTATCTGTGAAAAAAAATTTCGACTTTGAACCTAAAACTATCACAATTAATTAGAATAGTTTCCACTGTATCAATATTTCTTTTTTATTATACATTGGTTAAATTTAAAAGTACAATTATATTACAAAAAATGGTAAACTAAAACGTTAACTTAGCACAAAAACACAAAACTATTCTGAATCCAGTGTATGCAGATGTCAATGACTTTGAACTAAGGAAGTCGATTCCTAGTAAGTCCTCAAATAGATATTTCTGAGCAGAACGTCAGGAAGTATGAGTTGCGATAATCAATATTGCAAATGCATCTGATTGTATCGGGTTGCATCATGCAATTTGCTTTTTGATTGAACTATTATTTCTATTCATCCTTAGGTCAATATTTATTATCTATTTTTATCTAGTTCAATGGTCTTATTTACTTCTTACAAGAAAATTACAATCCTGATCTGATTTATATGCAATATACATATATGGCTATATTTTTTTTTATTTAGGTATCTGCTTTTACTGATACTTACAACAAATACAAATAAAAAAATTAAACAAATCTAATTAGACTATGTACTGAAACTATCCTCTAAATCTATACTTATAATAAAATCGTAAGGTATCGGTGTCTGTATATTATCATACATACCTCATACTGTCCGTTTGTTCACGCTAATCTCAGAAACAGCTTAACCGATTTAATTACAATTTTCACTACCGTATTTTGGCAAGCTTCCATTAACATTTAATGTTTGTTTTATTTCACTTGGTATATAAATAAAAAAGTTATACAATTTTCAAGAATGTTGTTTCACAAAGTATCTTTATTATTAAATTAACTGAAATTATATTTGTCAATATAAAGATTTTAAAATGTTTTTGAAATGATATTATTATTATTATTGAAAAACAAAAGTAATGCAGTAATAACTAAATTAATAAATAAATAATTATGTAGTTCAAGCGGGCGAAGCCGCGAGAGGGTCGCTAGTTATTTAATATATCTAGTATAAATAGTAGAAAAAAATGACAAAAAAAAAACATTTCAGAGCGACTATTTATAATCCACATAAAAACTATAGGTAGGTACAATAAAATACTTCAGACACAGCTCCGGCTCTTAAAACCAATAAAGAAAACGAATTGGTGTACGACTATAAAAATCCATATCTAAAGAGCCAAGAGTACGTTGAAAGGTTGATTTTATCGACTGTTGGCCGCACTCCTGGCATTTTCTGCCAAGACGATGTGAAGGTAATATTTTATGATTTCAAAATACAGCAGCACTCGTTTCCATTACTTTTTCAAGATAAAGTAAATGTTTTACAAAGAACATTGCCCTTTTAGTAGAAGGTGGTATTGAATTCAAATTCTTTAAAATAAACTTTTCATTTTCTCAGAGTTTTTATTTTAGTTTCACACTGAATACCTACCATATATACCAGGGAATGCAGAGGGAACATAGTGTTAAGATATTCTGTTCCCCACTTTTAAAAATTTCAAGTCACTTGGTGTTAAGTGACGGAATTTAACGCCCCACTTTGCCTTGTAACCAGAGAGAGGGAGTGAAAATATTAAATAATTCACTCCTCCGAGTGGAAATCGAACTCACAACCGTAGCGTTTACAGTCACTCGCTTCTACCTGCGCCACGACGTTCATAAAAATACTAGCTATTTATAAAATAAAGACATAAAAGATATTTTTTACTGTTAGATTTTACATATGGAAGAAGTTTTGAAGTAATCTCAATTACTGACAGTCAGTCAACAAACAATTTGATGAGTACAACATTTGCCGCTGATTCAATGGTAACGTCACACCGATTGTTCGCACCACGTGCAGAATGACGCCATGGCCGTATGCAACATATACATACACAACTAATTATTATTATTATTAATGTTATGATATAATATTATGTAAATACAATATTTCTTTTATCTTTAAACACGTCCTGCATATAGCAGGGTAGGCAGAGGGGACCTAGTGTTAAGACACTCCGTCCCCATTAATATACTTTCACTCCCCGTTTGATATATCCAGCAAATAATAGATATATTTAGTATTCGTATTTCCATATTCAATATCTTCCGAATTTCAATGGGAAATATATGTATGTATATGTTTTTATTACTACTGGTAATGGAAATCCAAATTCCATTATTAATATTGGAGTCATATCTATCTGAAGAATTAATATGATTGATACCTTTGATACAGGTGGTTTCCCGGTGTCTTTGATTACACATGGCGTTAAAAACTGCGGTTTAATAAATTATAATTAGTGAATTATTTACTGAATTTAATAGGAGTAAGGACTACATACTCTTTGGTAGCTTCTTAAAAATGTAGAGAATGCTTGAAGGCATAAAATTTTCATAATGTTATCCTACATGGAGTAGGTGTTTAAATTAAGACCACATTGTATATTCCTTACGTCATTTCTATTGAATAAATCAATTCTTAGACATAGAATTATATGAAACAAGCAAAATAACTGAATGAAACGAACGTAACTGAGTACTTCTTATGCATTGTATTCATTTAAAATACATTTGTATATATAAGCTGGGCTAAATGCAATTGAATTACATCACGTGTGGTCCACGTGCCGAGTTGTAAATGGTGATATTGTTAGAGACGCTAATCACATGCTAAGTGCTTTGTGACTTAGATGTGTTTAGATTATTAACAGCCTGATATACTTTGCAAACACCTATATTAGAAATACCTGTACTACTTCTCTATTAGTTATAAAACGCCAGTATTTGATTTTTTTTAAGCTACTCTTTAATAAAATCCAGTATAATATAAAAATACCATGGACATTGAAAATATTATAAGTTTTATAATACTACACAATAACTTACATTTTCACACGATTCTTATAATAGTGTGTATTCTGAGTTGAAAGATCAATCATCGTTTTCCCTTTATACACACAGAAATCGGGGCAGTGACTATTTTGGCTTTATTCGCCACAGTGTGAGTAATATTATTAGTCGTATTGTTGATGACGAGGAACTTAGTCGGTCAATTTAAGATTATTTTACATAAACTTTTGTTATATAACAAATGTAATGCTAAGTTATTATCTAATAGCTTCAGAAGATCTAAGAGAAGATGAAGTCCACTGTATAAGGTATATTTTCTAACTCAAATTTCAGAGACAAGGATCTTTGCCAAATACACAAATCATCTATTTTTATCACTATTGCATTCACAAAACCTAATTTTATTTAATATACACAAAGCCTTTCGAAACATATTTGAAGTGAACTACTTTTAGATCAGCTTCATGCTGTGTAGGCAGAGGGAACCTTGTGTTAAGTCACCCCGTTCTCCATTTTCCGCCGAATTCTGGCGGCATTGTGCGCTTTGCCTCAACACCAGAGAGAACAAATGAAAATATAAATTTAAATAAATATTACATTTCCTCGAGTGGGGATTGAAACTACAACCAGTCGCGCTTACAGTCACACGCTCATGCGCCTGCGCCACGACTGGTATCGATCGATGGATATCGATCTATAAGTCATTAAATGTAATGTATCTTAATTAGCGTCACTTCAACACCAGTGGTGGTAACCGCAGAGCCCTAGAATTATAAATTCAGCATTACCCAAGTATTCGAAATCATTAAATCGATTACTGGATCGAACGAATAAAACCAGCTAACCGATCACGTATCGATAATACTGATAAGTAAAATCGAAGGTAATGACATAATGAGGGTATGCCTCGTAAATTGTTTGAAAACGCATAAAATACATTAAAACAGGCAGTATTAACACCTTCGACGCATATGTTGCATATACTCGTATATAGTAAATATCATAATCGTCATGCACCCAGTTTTACGGCCTCGTTGACCATAAACAGGTAACTGCTAAGCTTGAACAATCTTTTTTTCTTGGAGAGTAACACATTGTGGAGAAACAGAGCTGAACCGCAATGGACGAAAGCACCGCGGAAGTATTTTGTACGCATTATCATTAATTTGTTTAATCGCACAATTTATATGAAAATTTTAAACAAAATTAGTTTTATAGAGCTATTTTGATTAAATTTATTTGAATACTAATCATTATCTTTTGATCTTTGCCTAAAGTTGTATTCATTTTACATTATTATACAAAATGTTAATATTTCTCTAAAAATATCCGGAAATTTAATCAAGTAAATGGCGGAAATGGTTCTAACATTTTCACAAATATGTGCACTACATGCACGTGTGTTCGATGAACTTTATTCTTAGTGCCTTGAATTGGATGACATTTTCTATATGCAAATAAAGTTATAATTATGCCATTTTACATATTCAACATTCATACACTGGCGACATTAGAATAGTATCTGACTATAATCGCGACGTTTCTGTGTTCGATAATTATTCGGTGAAATAAATTATTTTTATTTATTGGCTTGACAAAAGCACGGCGTTAAGTTGCGCCACTAGTCACGATTTCGAAGGGAGTGATGCACAGAATGTCTTAATAAATCTAATCTGATAACACAGCTATGCATATGCCAGATACAAGTGAAGCTAAAACAAATAAATTCAATAATTAAACTAAATTCCAAAATTCCTTTCACTCATAATAAAACAAAGTAACTTAACATAGAATAAAATCATTTTAACCGGAAACAATGTAATAAAACGGGTACGGTTCCAAACAAATAGCAATTTGAACGCTTCGTATGTTACTTAGATAACAAGATAATGCGAATAGCTACGCCGTATCGTAACACGTACGAGTATAACGGAAGTATTACGGCGAGTTAGCGTTGAAAGAAATAAAACGTTATTGCTAAGGAGGCGTGTAATCTAAATACTATTTTAATAGATTCGATTTAAAAATGTTGTTTTGAATGTCCTATTGAACTGTATTATTAAAACTAATTGTTGGTTTGTTGTTGATAAAATCTATGAAACAATCAGATTCACACGCAAGGTAATTTACTTCTGGTATATTGAAAACTTGATTGAAATAAACAAATTAGACGCTGGTGTTACGAAAATGCTCTTGGCGTTGGTTTTCTATATGTACTCATGAGATTTTGATAGGTTTTACTGTAGCAGAAAATTAATAATAATCGTCTAAAAAGAAGATGAAATTCTCTTTCTTCTTAATATTGTCTTAGGAATTCAAAATAAAAATAAAAACTCAATATAGGTTATTATACCAGATGAGATGCCTATAAGTAGCGCCATAAACCAAAACTCATATGAATATTTAAAGGAAGTTAATAACTCGTGACAAGATAACTTTTTCCAAGCGGGACACGCAACATGATCGTACTAACAGCGTGTTTGTTTAATACAAACAAAAACAAAAGTATAGAAAAACGCTACGTCATGTGTCCTACGGTAGAGTACGATGACTCGGTTGGGAGGCAACAACGGTTGCACAATCATTGTTTGAATTATTTATTACTGTTAATTAATACTTTTAAGCATGCTTTGTGCTTTATTTAAGCTTCCGTACAAATAGTATCTTTTCATTCTCAGAACTTAAGACGGGTGATAATGTAAAAAAAAAATACTTGCTTATATTTTTTTCTATAAGTCTTCTACTGAGCTTTTCCAGATCTAAAAATCTGCGAAAATTACGTTTAACGACAACATTATAGCCGGCATTTAGTTTCTTCTTCTTTTTCTTCCTGGCATTAATCCCGGCTATTACCAGGGTCTGCCTTCCTACTCAACCTACTCCACTTTGCACGATCTTTTCCGTCCTCGGTGGTTAGACCATTAGCCGGAATTAGTTTATAAATAAAATATAAAATCTCCTGTTTCATAATGGCCGTGTTATGATGTAGGTACACACAGTCTTTGTATCACAGGTTGAACGAACTACTAAACATCATTAGCGTACCGGCGACACTCAAACGACCAATTCAATGGATCTGTAAGAAAGTATGGAATCGTAGAAAAATACGTAAGAGCTTGAAAAGATCACATCAATCACGGCAGCTTTGAAAAGGCGTTGCATCAACACTTTCACTGGCGTCGTGATTATCATAAATCAT
Organism: Heliconius nattereri; assembly: GCA_013403645.1. NCBI lineage: Eukaryota > Metazoa > Arthropoda > Insecta > Lepidoptera > Nymphalidae > Heliconius > Heliconius nattereri. The sequence goes on from JAAIXI010000237.1 coordinate 8,931,676, forward strand.
GCGTTTCATGGTGAAATTCAAGGTTAACCGTTTAATGTAATAGTCCACCAGTCAACCAGTCCCACAAACGTGGTAATGTAGCGAGGAAATTATCACTGTGCATTCAAGGTACTCGATAGTTTCAAGTACTTGTTTCTTAAGGTATGAAGTATCCATTCTCTTGTCTGTCAATTTCATTTTCTGCTAGACTACATAAAACAAAAATAAAAAGAAAAAATACTAGCGTGTCTCTATATTATATATGAGTTTAATCTTTCTAATAAGATTTGCTTTTAGATAATAATACAGATATAAAAATAAATGTTGTTGGCTCAGTTTTACTATATTTGTCAACGTTTTGGTGTATTTTCGCTCGTACGGATGACGTAGCAGTATAAATAATGTAAGCTGTGATAATAGCACGCAATTAGATCGCTACAAGCGTCATAGCGGGTACAGAAGATATTTCACAGACGATTCTGAGAAATTTATGCTAACAATAATGTTTTCAACAAACAGGCGCTTGTTAATCGTTAGTAATTTGTGATAGCTGGACGTGTGGACTGTGTTCCAAGAACTCCACTCCACTGAGATGCTCCAGATTATATTCTTTCTCAAAGTCATAAGAGATAGAGAAAAAATTTTCAGCCCTTCCTCAGTTTAAGAGCTCATAATTACCGTGTATGCAATTTTCTGTAATAATATCCTCAAATAAACATGCAAATGAGTGTAAAATTAATAAAGACGACATGTCACGTTAAGTCATTAGCATCGTATTATAGAGTTAGCGCCTCCGTGCAAACAGTCACTTCTCACTTCATCTGTCATTCTTTTGCTGTGATTCGTCGATTGCAGTGATGGAACATCTCTTTTAACGTTCTAATATTATATTTAGATGACTAAAGTATTGTAAGTATACTACGGTCATTAATTATTATTATCATCTTTTGATTTTCCTTTGACATATAGAATAGTTAATAGAACACAAAAAAATCAGGCCAAAAAATAAAAAAAATTACAAAGCTACAAACCGATCGTACTGTGAAGATATTAATCTCAATCATAGAACGAACCTGAAACAAATAAAAGGAAATAATTAATATTAATATTTGTGCATAGAAAAAAACAGGTAAGACAGTTAAAAACATTAACTACCATTAAATTGTGTTGTTATCGGGTAGAAATATAAGTACAATATATACCTATATGTATTTATATCCATGACTCATATAAAAATGCAGCAAACTAAAAAATAAATGAACGAATGCATCGACCTCGATTATCATAGGAGAACCTTAAAGGGCACACAATCACGATATTGCCACAAATACGTTTCAAATTATGTTTAGTGGTTATTTCGCAAATTGACAATTACAGTGCCTACACTGCCTACCTGCCTGTTATCATCGTGACTGCGATATGTTGTATTTGGCTTTAGATATTCAATTGGTATTATTTGAATACCTTTATAAATCATCAAGTACTTAAATGCACGTTTTTATGTAAGTTTATATTTTAGACAAATACATCTTTAATAAAAGCTACAGGCTTTATCCCGCATATAACATGGTAGACAGATGGAACCTAATATTAGGACAATCCGTCCCCACTTTTCGTCGAATTATCGGAACATTAGGTATTGAGTGGCGTCACTAAACGCCGCGTTTTCTCTTTGAGAAAATGAAGACATTTTTCTTCCAGACATAGAATTGAACCCGCAATCGTCGTTCCCAGTCAGATGCTGTGCTATTGTGCCACTACCCATATTATCATAATTTGAATAATTCAGTAATAAAAGCTAGACGTTTGACAAAGAAGCAATTGCGCGAAAACACAATAAATTAGGTGACAGAACAGACAGTGACGAACAATTCCTTCACGATCCTAACATCTTAATTTTTGATGAAGGTCAATAAAAATATTCGTAACGTCTGGAAATAATTCACGAACAACATGAGTTTTCAAATTTATAGTCAAAATAAATTTTGCAAAACATATATATTTTATGAAATTACCTACCTATATTTTTTGTGTAAAGATTATTTTAATAGTCATTTTTATCATTCATCGTGCCCGTTACTTTTATGCGGCTGTTAATATCAAAGATAATATCAGGCACAGCGATCACATTACAAAAATACAAAGTATATTTTCATATGTCGACAATTATACACAAAGACAATGAATGTTACGCATATAATTTTTGCTTTTTCTTTGATGTTTCGTTTATTTTTTTGTAAATAGTAGGCGGCAACTTTATCGCTGATATCAAGGTGCCAGTCAGGAAGTCAATATTCGTGTTTATAAATAAAAATCTACTTTTAACGTGATGATAACATCTAAATATTCCCGTATTGACTGTTACATAAATTATTTATCTTTTCAAACTGATAATGGATTTTGTATTGGAAAAATTTAAAAAACAAATATCAATTCGATTACGTAAGCAGGCTAGGTAGGCCACCTAGGCTTATGTTACGAAAATTTAAAACATTTACAGATGCATAAGTAAAAGCGTAGATTAGTTATAATAATTTTATAAATCTATTTATAATGAAACAAAGATATAAAGCTGAATCAAGACAAGTTAAGTCGTGGACTATAAAAATTATAATGGCATTTAAAGTATTACGAGCACTATAAAAGACAGTAAGATAGATCCGTTTGATGTACTTAGATAACGTAAAGCAAATATTCGACGATGGTAAAAGGAGAGCATGCTGGGTGCAAGTCACTGCAAACAATAGACAGTGTTACTGGTAAAGGTGATCTAAGGAAAGTTAGAAGATTAAAGCGTTTCACTGGCAAGGGCTTACTTGAATTGTTTGCCTCGTAAATGTTTGTAGATAGGAAATTAGCATAAATAGTTTTATCTTGAATTTTTGTTACCATAAAATATATATTTCAAATTACAAGAAATAAGATTATCAAATATACTATAAAATATTTTATTTTATTTCCATTTATTTTTTATTTCCACGTATATTATATTCTTAATTTGTATTTTCTCTATATTATGTTCTAAATTTGTATTTATAAATAATAAATCAATATGTATATAAATAACCGAAGACCAATATATATAAAGCAAGTAATTTAACAAACAATTAAAAATGCCACTTAAATATCACATTCGCTTATAAAATACGACATGGAATACTGTCCGATTTAGTTCCGATAGTGGGTACGATAGTGCACAGCTATTACGACATAGTATTGATACAATCGGACTTTCGAGATATTTGGCCGAAGCTCAGTTGGATAACAAAAAGTTTTATTACGCAAGCGCAGTATATCATCGAGCTTTCTTTCAGACTGACTTTAAGTGGACCCCCGGTAATGGTACCACAGCTATTATCACAATATTTATTTTGCGTAATTGCTGGTTTTGTAACATATGATTACAATTCATGTTATATATTCATTGTATTTTTTTATTATAATCATAGGTGTTTTTTGTATATATCCACCTTCTATATATATATATATTGTTAGAAACTATTGAAAATATTAAATAAAGTGGGAAAGGTAATGAATTAAAACAAGGCTTTAAATAATTATTAAACAACCAAAGGGAATTATCTAGCAGTCTAATAACAATATCTCGTTCTAAAGAATCCATCGGGCAGAGTGACGTTAGCGATCCTTTTCTTTCGGTCGTCGTTGACAGCCCATAAAAATGCCAGCCAGTAATTAGAGTCGTTCTTATATAACCTCTATGGTCATTAATTCTAATTATTTCTATCAATATATATAATCGAAAGATCACTCGCTCACTCATCACGAAATCTCAGAAATTACATGTGCTAGGAACCTGAAATTTTGCATAGAAGTTAATTAAAGGACGTAGGTGCTCGCTAAGACGGGAATTTGCAATATTCAACTCCTAAGGGGTTGTTTTGGGGGTTGATAGTTTGTATGAAACTTCGTTACTATAAGTGCTAGGAGTCTCAAATTTTGCATGGACGTGACTTATAGGATGAAGGTACTCATGGAGACAGAAATTAATAATAACTTAGTTCGTTAGCTAGTTAAATTATAAATTTAAATTTTTTTGGACAAGATTTTTTAATTTATCTTAATTTAGTTGGACCTGTCTAGATCTTATTAGTTGCGACTGCATTCTATTGATATATTTTACATTCTAAATATGTAATAATCCGCAAATATTTTAGACGATACGAAAACATAATGATGTCAATGACCACTGCCGGAAACGAATCCGTTGCTTTCTGCATTCACATGATTAGCGTAAATCAAACGAATTTACACATTTCATTTAGTGAAGAGGATTTTTTTATTGATCAATTAGCGCTAAATAAAGACTAAATATTTTTAAATAGACTCTTCTCTTTCGGATCGCATCGGGATAGCTCTAGACTTTTATTAATACACTAAGGTTGATATATTTGTATTTATTATATGACAAATTAAAGACATAATTAAATTAAAGACAAAAGAAACTCCGAAACGATGTAATTTAATAGTCTACATATGTATACACAATTTACGAGACCTTATCAAATATTAAATATGAGCGTAAAACACAAAAGGGAAATAACCTCGTCTCTTCTTTATTATAAAACTATTTGTAAGAGTAATAAAACTGCTAATCTCAAACATATTTCCCATACTTTCAAATATGTCATATTCTATACATTAAGCTGTTAATAAATTGATAATAATTAACACAGCGTATGAAGAATCAAATGAAAAATAGTTTGAAAGTAATTGTGCGGAGCACAGGAGCCGGTCGTGAGTCACGCGTGGCCACAATACCAACATGTTAATTATTGTTACTCGCGTGGCTTTTACGACTGTTTACATAATACTATATGATTTCGAACGCACTTGAGAGAAAGACATAATTCAAAAGTATGGACTCTACAATCCAAACAACTTTATACTGTTTTCAAATAAAGATAATTCTTTAAATGTTTTTTATAGTCAAATTGAATTTAACCTGCAGCTTCGCCTTTGTGGTCAAATATAATTAACTAAGAGTTGTGTATGACATACGGACATTCTGAATGACCGTATACTCTGTTCGTACATACTCTATTGCCATCTTTGATAAATTGACCATAAAAATAAAGTGATTATGTAATTCGAACCAGTAGTTTCCTGAGATTAGCTAGTTTAACCAAACAAACCCTCCAGCTTTATTATATTAGCACAGAAGGCCAGCTAACTGGTCCAATGACCCCGAAGGTGGAAGACGAAACCCTGAAATTATTATTATGTAGACCATAGAATTTCCATTCGTGAGATTAGTCTTGATATATTATGTTCATAGCGTATTTATATATTGTAAAAGAAAATGGCCTTAAATGATATCAAATTAATTCAATTTCAAAATTCTAGTTAATTCAATATTGTAATAATAAATTATATCCACAAAAGTAAATAACCCATAAAGATCTGTTGCCCACACGATACAATTACGTTAAGCGTTACAATAAGATGAATTTCATTAAACGATCCCTCAAGCTCGGCGTCGAGTAATATGCCTTATCTTCAAAATTAATGTATTCTGATAGAACATATGGAAGCTAAAGGTTGCAAGATAACACAGTAGGTTACGGATTTACATAATTGTATATTCATCCATTCTAGATGTATTGAGGTGGGCGCCATTAACAGTTATTTAAATCTAATTGAAATTTTAATAAACAAGTCTAGCCATGTTTATTTAAATAGCTGTTAATGTACATGTAAACAAATTGAGTCTCAAATGCACAACATAAACTACAAGTAAAAAAATAGTTTCAGGTTTTTTCCCGTGTTAAGCTAGAAGTTATTTAGAGTATTGTAATTATTGTACTCTGTTCGTGTATTCGGGTATTTGTATGTATATGACTAAATTAAAACCATCAATTTAAAGCACATTAAGTAAAACAGTTCAATTAATTAAATAATAATAAGTTTGAAGGATTGTGCCTAATAAGTTTATTAATTAAATTACTCAATTACACATCTATCTATAGATCTTCTTTCGTATCATTCAATTTCAAAGTCAAACATCAGATGCATATATCCCCTGAAAGTGGGTAAGGCGGATTATTTCTAAGCAGTAATAGACGATCTATTGTGATGTCAGGCGCACGCTGTACCCACTTCCCGGTGATAAATATGCGCGGGCGCATCGCAGGCGCTTGCTGACAAGCTTTCGGTGCGAAGACATTGGAAAAGGGAAATACAATTTCAATCAAATGAATAGTGAATTTATTACGGGGAAAATCTTCACGTTTTCGTGATAGTGCCTGTCTTTTGTAAAAGTTAAGTTTGTAAGGTTTCTTAGAGTATGCACGAACTTGAAGCACGACTTATTTTTTGTGTTGTTTGAAAAACTTTCTATTATTTACATTATTTTAAAAAATATATTTAAACAGATTGATGCGATGATAATAATTTGAAATTATAAGAAGAGACGATACAAATGAGATCATTACGCCGCAAACGTTTATATACAACAAATAAAAAATAACTGATACTGAGTATTACATTAAAACAAACATTTTAGTATTAAAATAACATATAATATAAAACAAAATGGCTCATATAAGTAAATTTTACATTTACAAATCCCAGCATCTGATACCCCCAAGCTTGATGAACGGTGCGCACGCGACCACGCGACCACGCGTCTGCGCCGAGCACGATTTAGGTCAAGGCAGCGCAGGACTGCAATGAGACGATTGTTACAAATTGTTGTTTAGCTGACGTCCTTATGCATTCTGTATGCCCTAATCCGGCAAGTGCTAGAAATATGATAGCGAGGTGTCGGGTAATATAAGACAACACGAGTATGCTCCTTCAATGTTACAAAACATATGTATTGTTTTTTAGATTCATGATATATCCTACATGTAGGGAACTTAGTGGTAAGTCCGTTCTCATTAAGACTCTTCCATTCTCTACTGTCCACCGAAAGCTTGAGGCGTTGACTTGAGTGGTGCTCAACGCCGGAAATAAAAATTAAAAAAAAAAACAAAAAAATCATTCGCCCGAGTGGAAATCGAACTCATTGTAGCCCTGCGGCTGCGCCACGACGCCCACGGTGAAAAACATACGTAATTATCTTAATTTGATAATAAAATACTATAATTTTTCACCGGTAATTTAAAATTTCGGCGGATGCAAAAATAGAAATTCTGTCAAATTAGATATAATTAATGTTAACATCAAAGTATTATACAACATTATAATCAAATGATTAACCTTTATTACAATTATAAAACGTTAATACGTAATAAAGATAAAATTGGCTTGTTCGATGTTTTGTATCCCGCACGTATATGAATAATGATTTTAATCATTGTGTAGTTCCGAAAAATTACAGGCGTAATAAGGCTTGCATAAGGTCCTATTAGAAGGTCACTCTTAGAAACTTCGTGTTCAACTCTCACCTTGTACCACAAACATTATCTTAATTTATATATTTTAGAAAATTTGTTAATAACTTATAATTTTATGTAAGTACTATTTTCATTTCGTTCTCCTCAATTGGATTGACTGGTAACAAGTACGAGTATACAGCGGTTTATTTTTTAATATCAATAGTTGTGGAAATGGATTTTTATCTCATATTTAACGTAAGAGCTATAGTTATTAGCTGTATTCCGTTCTAACTTACTAACTAACTTTCCGCCCATTTTTCGTGACATTATGTGCTGAGCGGCTACTCAATGCCGCGCTTTGCCTAACAGAGCGGTGAAATGAAAATAATCTACCCTCGAGTTTACAGTCAAATGCTCTTCGCCATGTCGTCCTCAACGTAAGTACATTTAGACAAATAAAATATTTTTTAAGCGTCAAGTGTAATATTTACCAATTAAACAGTAGGTTTTATGAAATTTTCATGTCTCTTCGATAGCATCTATGCACCCTAGACAAAAAAACTGTCCTCTAAGCTAAAGGTATAATTTTTCCAACGATGATGCGAACAACGAAAGTTGTAACATCTATTAAAGAGGAACAACATGTAAAAAAACCTCATTATTATAAAGATGAATATCGTATTTCTACGTTATGACATTTGGTCTCAAATATTATAAAAAAATCAATATAAGTCCCCTTTATAATTGCTTCTGATTATTTAATATTTAAATACTCATCAACGTAGCCATATGCCACTATGACGCGAGACCCCCATAATTTCTAAAGTCAGTGTTCCGTGGGAACATGGACAACAGGTGATGTATCACACAGTCACGCTGGTGCGCACATTCAATAGCTGGTATTAAAGCGAAATGCTTGAATATTAATAATATTTGCCTACTATATATGTAATATATATGTTAGTATGTCGACATACCCGACAGGTGTGAGTTCGATTCTTTGCGATTTGAATGATTATATTTAAGGCAAACAACAGATTAACAAATCGCAATATCTCGAACATTAGAAGGAAGTGAAGACAGAATGTCTTTTCACTCACAACGTTCACTATGTGCTATATGAGAAAAAGTATAAATGTAAAAAAAAAATACAAAAAAGATGAAGACGAAAATAGTCGAATTTTAATATTATTATATACAACAATTTATAATAATATAATAATAGATATATTATATATATAAAATAAAAAATATATATTCAATCGCCTATAACTTAAGCCGCGCACAAAGACATTTAACGCGACGGAGGGTGTGCGCCGGACTGTGTCCCCTGCGATCGGGGACGCACCAAATGTTGCGTTGGAATGTGTTTTTGTATGGCTAGTAATTCGCATTTCATATACGATATCAAAAGATATATTACGTGATATTTATGGTCATATCTAATATACGTTTGTCGCCCATACTGGGTAATTATGCGTTAGCTTTGAAGATTTGGAATACACTTCAAACGAGGGTATCGTGGCGTAGTAGAGCAGTATGACTGTAACGCGATAGTTGCGTGCTCGATTCCCACTTGGGGAAATAAACTTGACGCTCCTTACTATAATAAAGAAATACTATAAATACTGTTATCGCTGGTTCAAACCTAAGCCTAATGGTAGTTTTTATATTTGAAATATATATTAGTTTTTTAAAGTAGACAGAATAAACTGCCGATATGATGTAAATACTTGAAAAAGGTACAATCTAGTTGTACTGTTATACCGACCGAGTGTGCTTACAAGTTTATTACTTACACTACTAGATATAAGTATGCTTCGAGTTTTAATTATCACGATAATTTTTGTTAACATAAATAGTCTTACAAGGTGTAAACGTAAGGTTGTCGACTGGCAAAAGAGGTTTCCAGGCGCTCCTGCCTACCCTGTTATGTGCGGGATACAGCGTGAAACTAAAAACTAGCTGATACACCTTTCTAAAACTACAGATATAATAAAGTCCACCTATCAACATTACATGGAACATGCTTTAGCAACAATGATATTTTATCATACATTGTTTTTACCATCTACTTAGTAGGCGTATGCATATTCTCGTAAGAACTGCAAGCCATATGTTAAAAGATTAAACGACTGACAGTGGCAAAATAGTATTATCTATGACGAATGAGAAAGATTATTGAGGGAGTTTTAGGGAGCCATTTGTTATACGATTTGACACACATACCTATGTGACTGTGAAGATAGTAAATAAATGATCGTTGTACTTTTGCATTGTGCTGAGATACACGACGGAGATAAGAATAATGCTACTTTTATTATTTTCAACTTGTCGATTATTAATGAATGGCAGTTGTTACTTATGTGCGCTTTTAAATCTACAATCATTAATAATTCGTGTTATCTAAGCACCTACGTCTGCACAATTTTCGTAAAAATGTATACAAAGCTTTTGCTTTACGTATTGCAAAGTAGAGTATAAATTGAATTAAAAGTCTATATAGATATTATTTATGCACATACATATATAATATCTTTATATAGATATTTATTCTTTATTTCGATTTTATTAATTTATTAATATAACAATTATTTTATTAATAGTACATAGAAATATTTATATAATGTAGTTGTTAACTCGCACTGATTGCATAACACAGCATTTGATTCCGCCAGCCAGGTGGCGATGTCACCTGGCCGCTAGTTTATAAACGTAGTAACTTTTAATATAAAAAAAAATTTAATTAAATTAAAAACTCAACGTTATATTAGGAACGTCAAATACAAATAAAATGTCAAAAAGTGGTGAGAAATTACGTGCGGTAATAATATATAGAAGATAGCCGGGCAAGGGTGAATGGGCGTACAGAGGGTGCATTTTAATCTGCACCCTTGCGCAAGGGAGGAAAGTGAACAATGCGTGCATGCGCGGTGCATTGTATTATTTGGGAGCACAGTATTTTTTTTACTCTTTTTACAAAGGCTCGCTCAAAACAATCGGTCAACGAGTCGAGTCACGCTTCACGAGCCCTAACAATGGATGTGCCGAAATTAATGAACGATTTGACCGAAATGTTGCAAATACCTTTGTTAAAGCGTTGCTTGAACTTTTTCCTCTTTTACATAAAATGTGTAATATTCATATAGAAACATAAAAATAAGATAATTCGAATAAGGCTGTGGCGATTGTGCGTAGTGGCACAAGCGTGTGACTGTATACGTGAAGATTGAAGATTCGATTCTCACTCAGGATAATGAATTACTTATTATTTTCATTTGCCCACTCTGTCATTTGTCCCGAAAATTTGGCGGAAAGTGGGGAAACACTACCTACAAAGTGTTTAAACACTAGGTTCGTTCTGCCTAAACTAATAATGCGGGACACATGTGAAAAATTACGCAAATTATATTTAGTAAGCTGGAGACTGCAGTTCGCTGTAGAATATTCTTTACCAACTCCCCTTAATGGGAAGATACGTGAAAACGCATTCATTTTACGAGCCGAAAATTGCATTTGCCTTGTGCAGACGATAAACACATCAGTATGCAACGGCTCACTTCGCCTGTATTCCCTTTGGACTCGTGTGGGCACGTGACCGGCCTTTTGTACTGCGGTATCCCACTGCTATCGTATATACTCGCTGTAAATTTGTATAGTAGGTATAAAAAAAGATCTATTTTAATGGAGTACATACATCTAAAATTTGATTTATAAAAAAAACACTATACGTATAGGTATATTAAATTCAAATTTAATGCAGAATTTGCGTTCTATGGTGATCATAAAATCCGTTAAATACATAAATTACATATAAAAATAAATCAAAATAAAATTGAATAACTTCAAGAAAAATCAATATTCTCAAGCTCAAAACAAATACCCGACTAAATAACGTAAACGCTATAAATTATCTACGATAACACTATGATGACACGAACGAAAGATCAGGGGATTCACACAAAATCCACAACGGATTCAATATGAAAAACGGCCATTATCACGCTATAAATTTTGCTTTTCTTTGTACTAGTTTCTACAACCAATAAATTATTTCTACTATAACGGCAGACAGTGCAACCCTTTATACTGGAATAATACTGTTTAATCTAAATATCAAGGGGTGATGTCGATATCGTCAGTACGTGAGAGGGATAGCAAAAGTAAATCTACCTTTAGTATTGCAAAACTCATAATAGTACATTGTTAGTTGCAGTTTAAATTTTAATGAGCTACAAAGTTGCGCACACATGCGCTCTAAGTGCAGCAAAGACTAATGGCACTAATAATTCTGTAGGGCTTGTCTAGAACTATATAAAGTGGCACCCGTACTATTTTCATTTATTACTAGTAATTAACGAATTTGTAATTACTAACATTTTTGTACAATAATATTTTTTTTATTTGAAAAAATCAGCGTAAACGAGCCGAAGCTTTCTGATGGTATTTCTATTCTAATGAGTATCTACAACTTACAAAAGATTCAAGATATATTGCTGGCCTTAAATATAAATATATATAACTCTAACGATACTTAAAATCACCCTAATTATAGGCGTCCAAGAAAAACCAACAGCATAAATTTAATCTCTAAAATAATTTACAATAAGCCTGAATGGTGTATAGCTGAATGGTGTATACCATAACAAAGCAAAAAACAAAATACAAACAAGAACTAAGCTCAACCAAAAAAAATACAATTAAAAGAACCTATTTACCATCAACAAGTACGTACCTGCTATAGAGACTATAGGTGTAAACTAAATGTCGATCTTAGTCTACTACTTTCTTTAAAAAAAAAATTTATACCTGATATTTTAGTAATAATTAAAATATAAGAAGGTGATTTTTGTATGTTTAAATATAAGAAAATTTGTTTTGAGTGTAAAGAGAAACGAGCGAATGACCGAGTACCGTGTTACTGAGGTTAATTATAATATGGTTGAAGGTAATAAAAGTAAAACAAATGCTATTTAGATTGCGAAATCTGTTTTTAAAATAACTGAATATACAATTTATCGGTTGTACCTAGAGCAATGTGCATACATTGGGTAGGTAGTCAGTCATACGTCAACACTGTAAATGTATTTATTTTGTTTACAAAAATATAAGCAAAACTGATTATTTTACTTAAATGATAACAATGACATGCTCAACGGTCAAGATCATGAGCCCTTACTTTGTAAGTCACAACACAAGTCATTCATGCAACTTATATGATAACGATAAAGAACAGAATATATATATATATATATCTTATACATGTATATACAAAATATATATATACAAAATAATATCAATCTTTAAGAATCGCGGCGTTGAGTTCCGCCACTCAACACGTAATGCCTCCAGAATACAGCGAAATGTGGGAAAGGGAAGCTTCTAATGGGAATGTTTTAACACAGATTGCCTCTACCTATCCTGCTATGTGCGGGATACAGCGTGAAGCTAAAAAAAGAATATGTCAATCATTATATTTTTTTAGCTCTCTGTATTTACACGAATGTCATACAAAGATTAGATAAAAAAACATGTGCAAAAATGATTAAAGGTCTGTCTGCGTGAACTGTATGGATGTTTTTTAAACAAGTTGCAGCTTATACAATAACTTTGGGGCAAAAGAAATGCTGCAAAAAATATAGTTATTCCAAATCATATTGATGAGGAAATAAAATAAATATATTAATATTTACTGCAAAAAATATTTTAAAAGATAATCCAAACTCTTCTCTATCTCTGTTATATTCTATCGATATCTCTATTATAGAGATATATAGGAGATTGTAAAACTTTAAATACAACCTCTAAATATTTCATATCACCAAAATACTAACAAATACTGTCAGGTAGTTGTATGTTTATTTGTTCAACCGTCCGCATTATTATCTGCGATGGCCACTTATTCAATTCTCTATGAATGCAGTTGACATGCGGGCCTCGAATGATACGGGAAGAATGATCGCAATCATGCCACTTCACCACTCGATTCAGGATTTATTATTCTATGTTATATTTAAACATTTGAAGTATTTATCTGTGCGCGGATATATAAATCGTTGCTAACAGATCACCTATCGAGATAACTTAAAGACCAAGAAATTTATTGTGCAATCCATGAATTTATGTAGAAGCGTATTGTTTTAATATTAATTATTATTTTAAGTTCAAATTTTGTAATAAACCTACGATAAACACTATGCATTTGTGCAATTTGCAACTTTCAATCAAGCGATGTGTCGGCAGGCCCCCTATTTGACAAATTTGTTTTCGGTCCGTATACAATGTTAAGCTTTAAGCCGAGACTTTAAGATGTAAAATTAATTGTATTTTTATATTTGTAGTTGGTTAATAAGTAATATCCCAACTTGAACGCAGACAGCCTTCAGGCAGTGACAAGTTCGGGTCAACCGATTATCCATTAAGAACTATGCTGTCAATCGTGATACATTTTTTAAATTTTGAATTTCGTAGAAAGTAGCTGTGTTTAGAGAAAATGTCTGAGGATTTTTAAAAACTAAAATTACACACAATATTTTTCTACTCATAATTACTATTTAGTTATTAAATGTAATTAAGTCGGTCATTACTTTATTTCCCATAAACATTAGTAAATATTGATACATTTAACATTTAAATTATACACCAATAGTAGAGTAAATACATGTTTAATAGGTAAAAGTTTAGCATGAAGATCTAATATCTAGTAATTTTCAATTACATACCATTTACGGACATTCCGCAACTATGTTGTTGTAGAAATCAATTCTGTGTGCGGAAATGTTATGATTTGCATTCAAATATAGCTGATGTCGCAAATGTCGGACAGAACCCAGATATTATAGAACTTGTTATTATTAGAATTAAATAGAACTAAAAATAATTTCATTTTGTCATGACTTCCTCTCTGAAACACAAATGTAACTTTATGTTCTTTTATTTATTCCTTATTTCATTATGGTGCGTGCGATTATATAGAACATTTCAAGATTTTTTTTAATAGAAAAATATTTGAAACATAGTTTCTAACATAAAAGTATAGCAGAAACCGTCGATATACACGTACGTATGAAAGTGCCTTTATAAGTCACTCGTGTCGATGAACGCTTTCTACGTTAGATATAAGAAGCATCTGTGGCGGAGAACTCGTTTAAAGCGATCACCCTTAGTTATTTAGCAGTGGCTAGCTTCCGAGGATGACCCGTTATGGTGCGGCGATAGTGGGTTAATTAATGAATAATGGATGTACTGCAATATTTCACTAGTTTCTCTGACTGTTCGCTGTACGGTCGACAGTGTACACCCATATATCAGAGAGGAAGCGTCAATTTGTAATTCAGATTACTAACTTAACGTAGTTTGTACACACATGGAAACAGAGTAAGAAGAGATTCGGCAATACAGTTACTGTTAGAAATAAAAGTACCAAGTAAGGTCAACAACTCAGTTTCGTTGTAATTGAAACGGAATGTCTACAAGAGATCTATTATAAGAAACCAGTCCACAAAATGGTTTTTCCAAGTTTTCCAGCACTTGAAGCATTCGGGAAAAAAGTTTAATGAGATTTTAATTAATTGCCAGCTAACCATTGATTTGATGTTTGTCGTTCTGAATCTGAAAGCTTACTTGTCTAACTGGCTGATTAAACGAGCGTAGCTGGAGCGTTAAGAAAATTAATTTGCTCTTTAACTACTACTCAGTTATTTATTAGTTTTAGTAGATGATCTTACGAAGAGGCAGCTTGAGACTTACGACACCTTTCGCTGCGACTGAGCTAATATGGTGATGGGTAGGCAGCTGTCGTTTTTTAATGATACCATAAAAGATTCCTCGCCTCACCTGTACCTACCAAGTTAGTTCTGTAAAATCGCATTTTCGCGATCCAACATGCAGCGGACAGCTAAAGTCGATAGTAAACAAAACTGGTAAGAAGCAAGATCATGTTGTAAGATGACCATTTTATTTCATCATATATTTTTTTATAATGCATTTACTTTATTTAGTGGTTTTAATAAAAGTTATTTATTCTACGGGTAGGAATTCTTAATCCAAAACAGGCAATATTGATAAATATATAAGCGTTATAAAACACCTTGTGCCGTATTAAATCAATTTAAGAATTATTTTGTAAAAATTATGCTTTAGAAGCTTTCAATCAATGTATTTAGATAGCTGCTATAAGTATATTTTTCTTTATTTGCGTTATAAGCCTTCCTTAATTCATAATTGTAATAAGCCATAATACATTATTATTTGAATTAGATATATTTTTTTAGTTATAGTACTAAACCCTTGTATCAAAGGCAAAATGTTTAATTCTCTTCTAAAAACACTGTAAAAACTTTCTCGATCTGGTCATCAAAGCTTGTATATTACGAGTGGAATAATGGATACGGCTCCAATTAAATTTTAGGGCTCTAAAATAGACAATAAAGGACACAAAAGACTATATATATTTAAAGATACCAATGTAATGTAATAGAAAACCTTTTACACGGAAAGTTTATTGCTTAAAAGCGTTCAATACATTTAAGTGGTACTGGAAATGTCCAATATAAAGACACATCTTTTACTTTCACAGAAATGCTTTAGATTTTATGTTTTCCGTGGTTTTATCTAATGTTCCATAGAATATAGTGCGCCCGCCCTTCTTAGAAATGATTTGATGAGTGTAACACACATTCCTGAGTTATGGGGCTGATGTGGCTCGTTACTTTAAAGTATAGGGATAACATTATGATTATTCACCGTTAGACCAGCAACAAATATTTAAATCATTACTACCTAAGCGATATATGTTCAAAATACACGCATCCTCATCTAACTTCATCAAATATAACTCCGTTTTAAGAAAAAATATTGGTAATATTTAACTGTAAGTGAAATTACTAAAATAATAATTAGCATTTAAAGCGCAGAAAGATAAAAACTACAATAAAACTACAACGAAAGATGTGGTAGCCATAAAATTTAAATTCTATTTAAATATAAGGCATCTGCAGGTCCTTTTAAGGTTATACGTCTTTTCTTTTGGGAGTCATCTTCGTCAGGCCGCATTCCGTGTGCCCTTCGCCAATTACAAAGAATGGATATGCCGAATGGTTTTTTACCCCGTGTCAACCGTTACTTGATAACTTCGACAGTCGCCAAGAACTCGTTCCTTTCGCCATGTATGGAATTACATGTTCCAATTTTCTAGCCTCACCGCGAATTTTCCTTTTTTTTTCAGTTTGACACAATTCAATGAAAATATTGGTGTCAATGCAACAATAAAATTTAACGTTCATTTATTCATAAGAGATTCACGTAGTTTGTAAAGTCGTGTGAATTGTCGCCTTCAACGACCAAGTTTACCGATAATCGACCTCTTAACCAATATTTGTGAACGTAAAAATTTCGAACAAAACAAATAAGAGGTGATTTGCAGAAGATAAAAAACATTTAATTGAAATACGTATATTTTGTTTTAAAAGTCCGCGGGATTTTTTGGCACACAGAAATCCAGTAAAGAAGTAGTGAAACCAATTCGTCGACTAATTATATCGATTTGTTGAACACGAACGGTCACATGAACCGGTCAGCTTAGATTTCACGATATAATTTTGGTTGCCTGACATGAATAATTAACATAATATCGACTTTCGGTAGAATGAACGCATTGTTCATCCACATCTGATGACCTGATGACACCGATTCACATCCTTGTCCGGAATATAAAAACACCGACAAACATTAATTAATGTATTTGTTGTCCAATGAATAATTGATATAATGTAAGAAAAAAATTATTTAATTCTACGAATGCTGCCAGAAGTTTATGAATAATAATGGTGACAGAGTGTAGCAAGGTTACGAAAATATATGTAGAATTTACAAGCAGTTCATGGGAACTAATAATAAACATTAACAATGAGTGTAGCCGTTTGATGTGTGTGAGCGCGTCATAGCCCGGGCCACCACTCGTAAAACTAATTTCGGCACTGGTAATTGTACAGCCGACTGCACTCGCGGATTAAGCAATAGCAGGAAATAAATGGACCAAAATAAGGCACGCATGTGTGGGAAATGAATGATTGACAAGCATTGTTGGAGTTAAAACATTATATAGAATATTTATTTGGCTTTTTATAGTCTTAAACGTTTAATTCAACATTACCTATGTTGTATTCTACCTACCATATACTCCTGAGAGGGGCCTGGTCCAATGGTTGAAATGGTCTCAATATTCGATTTCAATATTATATGCATATTTACATTGTTTTTTTTATTCAAAATACCTAATAAAAAAACAAATAATATATATTTTAGGCGCCATTAATATTTTTAAATGAACATTAAGATTAGAAAAACGACATGCTTTCGATCTGTGTAGCAAATTTAAAAAATCCAAATCTCGTTTGTATTAGCAAAAGTAAACCGCAAAAAAATTCGCAAAGTCCGTGTGCTTTCACCTCAGTCGCCAGAAATCGTTTGTCCCAAGACTTCTGATAGAGATTAAGCGACTTAGCGCCGTCTGTGATATTTATATTAATGTAAAATCCACTTTAATCTTGGGACTTAAGCTTCATTGTAAAAGTAGAGCACACATTGGCATCCGTGATATCCTGGCGCAAGGCCAACAGGCAATTGAATGAGTGACGATTTGAAATGGCTAAAAAATCCAGGGGTAGACAGACGGTCATGTACATTCTATTTTGGGGAGGTTAAACTTTAAAGTTTCTCTGAGTCAGAACTGATTCGCCACTCGAGATGAACGCCCATTGAAAAATCCAGAGGAAGTGCGTATTTGCTTATATATTGTTATTGCATCTATATTATTGATTACTTTCAAATTTTTTTAGGTATTCATTATTTTACATCGTACTTGTTGTTGTTTTTATTTTCAAATATAAAAATATTTTGAAAGTAATAAAATTCTTAGGTTTTGTATCTTTAGTTTAGTAGTTTTTTGAATAGTTTAAAACTCTACCCATACAAATAACTCAAAAGTACATAAATTAAAATATATAGAAAATTCTAACTAAACATCACCTCAAAAATAATTTGACTGAGCAACTGTATATTTTAGTTCGGCCATGAAACGCCTTGCCGTCGTGGTGACGTGACAATACTGATAAATGATAATATTGGTCGCAGTGTAGTCCATTAGACATTATCTATTTCTATTAAGATTCCTGTGTAAGTAATGTGAGTTTTGATTCTATGTTGGCAAAATCATATGTTAATACGTAACATTTGACGTATTTGCTGTTGGACACAAGTGGCAGGGTCTGCTAGTGTATGAGTAATCGACTCAGTCCAGGAATGATCTCATCTAATTTTTTGTGGCACTTGTAAGAGTTTGGACATTTGCTTAATTTAGAGCCCTTTTTGATAAATATTTCTATAACCAGTCCATACAACAAAATTGTTATATAATATCAAATTTCATATAGGTAGGTATATCTCTTCTTTTTTCTTTTAGCTTCACACTGTATACCACACATATTAGACTGTTACGACACTTTGTTCCCATTAGGACACTTCTATTCCCAACTTTCCGTCGCATTCTTGAGGTATTAGCTTTTATTCCGCATTTTTTAGTAATGAATTTTAATTGCTCTTCTAGAGCTTCTAAGATAATTCAAATCATTAAAAATACGAATAAAATTGCAATATGTATTACCTTATACACTTTCCGATCAATAATATTCGTACAATTTATAAATGATGATGAAAAATATTCAATTATTGAAATAAGTTCAACAATCGTTTAAAATATTAATAGTATTATTTTAATTCGAAAAATTCATTCATGTTTTCAAATAAGAAATTTCGTAGGAAAACCAAACAATGAAACTAAAACTAAATGACGCATTTTATGGTGTAATCAAAAATAAAATAGAGTTAATAATAAAAACATTACGATTTTAAAGTACATTCTTATAACAACAGGTCCTGTTAAATGTACTAGTAATTTCGTAGTACATAATTGATAAAGTTCTATAGCCTTGTATAATATAATAATTCGTAATGTGAATAGCGATAACGTGTTCAGTCTCACGCTCTGACCTTCTTCTCTATTAAATTGTTTACAAAAAGCTCATTTGTATTTTTTAAACGAACAATACGAAAGAGTTAGACTATTTCATTTAGAAAAATATATGTAATTTTTTCTGTTGAATTCTCATTACTGTTAAAATGAGGATGCATAAAACGACTTAAGCATAATTTATAATAATAAACTATACATTTAATAAAGAAAAAACAAAACTAACCACAAACACCTGTTTAATATTGAAGATATTTGATATTTTTGTAATGTAGCAAATGAATGTGATTTCTTAAACATTAGTTGGACAGGTGTAACATAAATTAATATACCATTTGAATATTATAAAGTAAATGATACGATACAATGTTATGATATACAAAAAATAATAAAATAAATACTATGAATTTTCAGCGAACATTTATTTAACTTGAATATTTTTGTCATTGATAAGCTGGTCGTGGTCGATCATAACAGGAATAAGCCGACGTACGAACTACGACGGCCGGAACTGAGCGATAAGACAATATTGTTTAAGATAAGGTAACAGTGACTGATTGCATGTATTGGTAATAAAAATAAATTTTGCACTGAGGGCGACATTTTGCCATATTAACCATGCTCACCTTAGAAATATCAGTATTGGCGTGCATCCAACTCTTGTACTGACGCCCTAGTCACCGCCAAACTTCAGTACAAAATTACAGTTAGTATCCCAGAGCACTATATTCGATACACCACAAAAGCAAACACGACGTCGATTAAGTTTCGAATTGGCGAAACAACGCTAGAACTGTCATGTTCTTTCACATCACGTTAAATATTTGTTTTGTCACAGGTGTGTGAGCGTCGTAAACAAGAGTGGCGCTCGTCGCCGGCGACACGTGCACTGCCGACAGAAAACCGCGAATAACAAACAGTGTGTGAGGAACGCGAGCGTGAGTGCCCCTTCTACTGGCGACGACCGCTGCACGCTGACGGTACGGCGAAACTGACGGACGAGCGGACGCCGCACAGCGCCGACGCGAAGCACTGCCGCATCTTCGCAACCCCTCGTTCCCATCCCCGCATCATACTCCTGAGTCCCAGAACGCAATAGGTTTTTACGCAAAAACGAGGACACACTGCATTTCTGGCACAGCACGTCCAAGACGAGGAATCCAACTAGTTTTTCACTTCACCAAGTAATTATTCACGCCTTGTAAGGTAATGAATTAACGTACATGCAGAAGTAGTAATAGTCTGGCATCTCGAATTCTCGTGAGAATGCTTATGAGAGATGATAGAAATGATAATAATCATATAGACCAAGTAGGGCGTTACAAGAGTACGGGTTTGACAAATGAGGCATTTAAGACTGAGAATTATAATTATGGAAGGAAATAATAATTATTCCAAGGAGGATAAATAACCAAATGTTTCAACGAGTTTAAAGCAATACATGTATATCGAATTATCCATCTGAGTAGGAAAGTGTGCCACATCCTGAAGGTTAATAGCGGATGACGAGAGCCGCTAGGCGTCAGGATCACGTAGGAGCAACGGTACAGTTGATATGCACTACGCTCATTTGAATAATCACACCCGACTTAACTATCAATTTACTTTTATTTAATATTATGTTTGATGATACAACACCATTGTAAGTGAAGTTTCTTTGTTTGCATTGCTATATATATTTATAAGCAAATTTTTAGATCATTACTTTTAGTAAGTGCAAATAAATAAGAGAGTTTTTGATATTAATTTCCTTCATTCCCTTAAAAAATATTTGAATAATGCTTCAGGAAAGTTTTTCTGTTACCCTTTTAATTATGAATACATGTACATTTTCTATTCAGAAAAAAATAAAAGCCTTGATGCTGTGTCACTGGCAACGAATAAATGCCTTTGAAAAGTGACATTTGCTATTCAGAATTCTACAAAAGAATAAATAATGAAGATTCATAAAAATAGGCCAGACTTTAATGGAGAGTCATCGCTGAATGATGATGAAATTTATAAAATTATTTTGAAATATGTTCTGATATAATATACAGGAACTAATTCGAAATCTCGGAAAGAAAACAAATAACAAGTACAATATTTAAAAATCTAAAAATGCATTGTCGAAAGTGAAAACAAGCTACTTCTGAAATTTTTGTCTATAGTTTGTTTGATTAATTGCGGCGGCGAGACGTCCAAATGACCTGGTCTTCTGAATTCCCCACTAATTGTATCAGATGCCTCTCATCTAGAATGCAACGTTTTATCATCCATCTGGCAAGTCAACTGTGGCGCATTCTTTCTAGTAATGGCCGAGTAACGAATCGCGTTTCGTTTTTTATAGCTCTTATAAAAAAACGTCAGTAGCTCGTTAAACGGCTAGATTGATATTGATTATGATTTATATGGCGATGGAATAAAATATTCATTAAAAACAAGTTTTTGTGTAGCATATTAAATTACAATAACATATAATTTGATCGTTAAATGTATGTTTAAAAAAACATAATTAATAAATAATATGAATTTTCAGTTTATCTACGTATTTATAGCGAGTTGGTATTGCAACTAATTATTCGCTAAGCCAAAGTTATGTATTTAAACGATGACATTATCAAATGTCGACTGGTGTCAGGTAATTTTAATGTTATTTAAGCTTTATGTTACACGCTACGATAGACAAATAAAATAAAAAAAGCGTAACATTTTACTCTATTTGAGTCGAAGCCAAGGCAAGCAAGCACTGTATTGAGTTTCGTTGAAATAAATAATAGTATATCGATAAACTTTCAATTTCAATGTACATAGTTTGGGGCAAATAAAATTAATAAAAACCTTGATATATATTTAAAACGTAAGCATAAATACATTCAACAAACAATCTAAGGTAAACTTTGTTTTATGTTAATTTATCCATGTAAATTACAAATAATAAAATTTTAAATATAACCTACTCGTATTTTTGCCAATTGGCGGTCCGCGGGCAGTATTGCATTTAAACACTTTCCCTTTCCTATTGTAGTATCGGAGGTGTCGAGCGATTTATCGGCGACCACGTATCAATAGACAACTACATGGCGGGAATCGAACCCTCGGCCCTAGGTGTGAGAGAAAACAAATTTCTCTAAGGCAAAAGATTCGTTGCCATAGAAAGGAATAATTTATTACACTCGTATCAGAAATCCAATCTTATAACAGAATAACTTGAAAGTACGAAGGATAAACAACGACTGTTCAGTTGTATAGTTTATTTAAATATTAATATGAATTAATATTAGATCGTTGCAAGAATTATACTTAATTAATTTAAGTATTTGCTAGGCGTGCCGGAAAAATCACACTAATAATACTCATCTCGACACTAAGATATAAATCATTAAACAATTTGCCCGACGCAAAAAATTAAAACCCGACCTCATATAATTTGATTTTCGATAGAGGAGGACTGGGTACGGTTGTAAGACTCTTCGTTTAATTGCATACAGTACATCTAGTGCAGTTGTAAAGTTAGCAACGATCTTAGACGCTGAGATAGAAGTTACCGCCAAAAAAATATTTAAAGATGCTCCCATACCGCAGACATATTTTTTTCCCGTTTTTATTGGTACGGAACTCTTCCCGCGCCAGTCCGATTCGGACTTGGCCGGTTTTTATTACTAATCACGTAAATAATGAAATCATACCGCATGGAAAGTAATATTAAAGAGGATAACATAACGTACATTTTCTTAAGTATTAAAAATATTAATAAAGTTCTTTACCTAGTAGGTACGTCACCCTTATAATAGGCGATGACGTACTAAAACAAGGATATTGTGATCGATTTTCAAGTACATAAAGAAGTAAAAATTATAGAAAACAATAACATTTTACAGGAAATAGAAAAAAAATACATTTTAGATACATTCCCACAGATATGTTTTATTTGCATTTCATTTATGTCCTTCATAATAACTGTTTTAGTAGCAAGCAGAGCGAACTAAGTGTTAAGATATTCCTTTTTCAGTTTTATGTCAAAACTTTAGAACTGTATGTGGGATTCAAACTTGTATTTATAACGTTTGCAACTAGACTCGATGCTTTAATAACGAGTACTAAAAAAAATATTTAAAAATATTTAATTTTATTATAAGCCAGTGATTTCTTATAGAGGAACAATCACTGTTAACCCATGAAAATAAGTAAACAAAACTGAATGAAAGGGTAACTTACAACCAGACTAATATAAATATTATGCTAATCCTTATAATCTTGTCACAACATATCACGAGTGAGCATGATTAATTATAATTTAAATACGACGATACGATAAATAAAATCGCCACACCCAGAAACATATCAGTAAAGTTTACTTATATTTAGTTACTCTTATTTATAAATAATTAATACTAACTATAATAATACTACTAATATTGAATGTAATGCAGGATAGATAGTACCATTAATTTTGAAAAGAGCAACTGTTGAGTTTCTTGCCGGTTCTTCTCAGCAGAACTGCCTTCCGAACCGGTGGTAGCTTTTTGTTCATAAGTGCTTATTATGAGTTTATTTGAATAAAGAATATTTTGAATTTGAAATATTTTAGTCTGTATGAAAATCGGAGGGCGTCGTAGCGCAATGGTAACATCTGAGTGCAAACGAGACGATTTTAAGTTCAACCTATACTCGATTATACTTTTATTTTAATTTTCTTTTTTTATTATTTTATTTCTCGCTCATTCAACCCGCAATGAGTCATTGCGGATGAAATAATTCAGCGGAAAATGCTAAGCAGAGTCTTAACATAAAGTATCCTTTGCCTGATTTATGTATCTGCTTTAAAAATAGAACTTAACGTTTATTTTTTTAATTTA
Source organism: Heliconius nattereri (assembly GCA_013403645.1). Classification (NCBI taxonomy): domain Eukaryota; kingdom Metazoa; phylum Arthropoda; class Insecta; order Lepidoptera; family Nymphalidae; genus Heliconius; species Heliconius nattereri. Next base: position 8,955,861 of record JAAIXI010000237.1, read on the forward strand.
AAGTGGCCTCCTTCTTTTGTATATTAAATAGAGATAAATACTAATAGTAGAGACTCGCTGTTTTATATATCTTTCTTTCTTATTGTTGCGTGTTGAATGGCGGAACTCTACACTGTTCTTTGCCTCATTATCAGAGCGAAGAAATGTTATAAATATTAAATGTTTCATTCTCCGGAGTGGAAATCGAACCCATAATCGCAATTACAGTTGCACACTTCTTACCCTGCACCAAATCGGAATCATGCCTCGTGCGGTGCTGCATCTTTAATAATAATATTCTGTCACTAACGAATCTAATACGCAGTTGTCTTACTAAGTACATATTAGCTCATATGTATATACCTGCTGTAAGAAGAGTTCTCCGAATGCCTTTTAGAATTATAATATGGACAAGTTTTGAAATCTACAAATTAGATTTATTTCATTTATTAATGATTGACATCTACAATAATATATAATTTCAAATATATTAACATAATTAGTGCAGACATGAACACGCGAAGAATAATAAACATATGTCGTATAGATAGATATAAACTTATTTGTTATGTACCTACATATAATTTTGCTATTAAATACTCATAAAGCAATGTTTCAAATTAGGACCGAAAGTGAAGAACACAGTGTCTTGTCACTAGAACACTATAATGCCACCATTTTTTTATTTACCAAATATACAAATAGTGCAATAGTCCAAGCTACAGCTTTCAGACTTTCTACCCACGACCACATTTGGAGTTTAGGTCATATTGCATAACACCCGTGTACCTATACCCATTTATGCATCCGATGCAACGGAAATAGCATATCACGTATACCGATAATTCAACCAATTAATAGGGAGCAAGTAGTATCGGCAGGTAAACGATCGAGGAAACATTTCACCGCTTAATTGATATTTGCATAGACACTTGTCGGTGGGACTCGAACACGGAAGCTCGTTGCATCTGTGACCTTATAAAACGGCACGTAGATTAAGCAATTAATTTATGGTGGTATCAGGTCCATAGTTAGAGCTCAATTTATGTTTGCTGTTTTATCTTGGCTGTGTAAATTATTATTGCATACATGGTGTTCTTTGGTGAGCTTATGGCGGTGCTGATATATAGTTAAGACTTGTCTAACAGTGCATATTTTACGCTGTATAGTTCACGTTGTATCCCGCACATATATACATAGGCAAAGGCAATGCGTGTTGAGTGACATAATGCATCTATTTGGGTTCCGTTTTTTAAAATTCTGCTACAGAACCTTAAGAATCCCGTGAAAGCTTATATAACATCTAGATTATATGATACGAGAATAGCTTGATGAAAGCATGATAAAAATTAGCCTATGATCTTCGCGTTGTTATACGCGTTTTCAACGCTACGTGTTTTCAATTTCATTATGATTGGTAGAAGCAGTGTGTCGTAAGGTTACAGATGAACTTTCTTTTGTAATAATACATGTTAGTTGTTACATCATTAAATATCTGTGTAAATTGAACATAATATTCAGTTATTTACTGTGTTTATATATCAAAACTTCAAAAATTGCAATCCAACCTATTGTTTACTAATGTTGCAAAACTAGTAATACTTTTCGATAAAATGATCATAAAAGTACTCAAATATATTATTAAATTACTATGCCATCATATGAATAAGTACACATTACATTTTACATTAAAAATATATAAAAAAAATATTTCATGATTAAATGTTTTCTCAAATGTGTAAAAACACTCCATTCAAATCGAATGCGAAAGCAGAGTTATTAAATAAAGTGCTGAGAGGATGTTTCACTCCCAACGGTTGTTTATTTGTAATTTCATTTGGGAAATAGCAACGTGAATGAAACATATTTTTATGTTGAAGATAAATTTTGTTATTATACTTCTTTAATTTAAGGCCTTCTTTAATTTACAATGTATAAACGCGACGGTTCTGGATTCGATTCCCACTCGGGATAATATTTATATTTTAATTATTACTTTTTTTCCCGCTCTAGGTGCGCGCGAAATAATAAATAAAATAAAAATAATAATAACAGTGAAATACGTGTCCCGCGCGGTATTACTTCCGCTTCTTAGCATCTCGAAAATGTCTAAAGTGGAAAACGAAGTGTCTTAACACTAGGGTCCCTCTGCGTTCCCTCCTATGCAGAAAAAAATTTGCGAATTTCTGCTCTTTGCATATGTTAGAGCAAAATGTTCATATTTCTAAATACGATTCTGTGAACACATGACACGAACTCCGACATGTTAAGGAAGTAACTTCGTAGCTGAAATTCTAAGTTCAAGGTAAAATATTGCGGAAGTCAATTCTGACAAATTATTTTAAGAATAACATATTTTCATATATGTTTAAACATTAATGTATTAAATTGATAGACAATATAATTTAAAATTCAATTGTAAATAAAATATCTTATATCTTGATTTGTTTGATCAATAGGAAGCCATTTAATTATTGATTTGTTCTAATGAACTTTTGAATGCTTCCTATGAATATATAAGTGTTTTTTCGACTCTTTGCTTTATCATACTGCGTGATTGTAATTTAGTAGTAAAAAATACTAATAGATAGTAATTATTAGACATTAGACTGAACATTGTAGAGAACGTGTCATTAAAAGTAAAAACTCCTTTGAATACATGTAGCTAGTAGGCAAGCAGCACAAATTGTACCTTCTATAGAAGAATAATATTGTACCTACTATATATTTCCACACAATAAATAAAAAATATAATAAGAGGTCTACTATTGATTTCAAGTAAAATATAATGAAAAAACTTTATATTTTTTGGTAAGTAAATGGAACCTACAGTTGTTCTCCTTTAGTGATTTACTTACTTTATTTTGGTTGTTTTTTGTTACTTGCTTTCTTTTTCTTAACGTCTGATGAAATGTTAATTAATGTTTTTGAAATTATAATTAATTAATGTTACAGAAATTTGACATCTAACCTAAACAAATATCTACTACCTGCACGTTGATTTTGACACCAAACTATAGCCGGGTTAAATTGAATCAGTAAGTAACAAACAGTAAGTATATATATGTATGTCAGCCGAAGACATAAAATCTTTAATATCTCATTTATAAATAACACAAAGATTTCTAAACATGACCCAAGTATCTTGAAACGACAATAAAACATGGGAAATGCATGTTATCCAATTAGCTGAAACATTAAATATCAATTTCACCAATCAATTTACATATTAAATTAATAGACACAAAAGGCTAATAACTATCAATAAATTTAAATAATTTATTATGTGATAGGTGATAGTATTCATAATGTTTATAGGTATAAATATCTGTATATATGCCGATATATACTACTACTCTTATAATATAAGAAACCTAAATAGGTCTTATATTGTAAGAGCGGCAGTCCCACACTAAGCGTGGATAACTTTTTCTTTTTCTATCCGCAACATTTTTTACTTAAAACTATTGTCTTTATTAATTATAATATATTCTGTAAAATTATTGTAAACTAGCGGACGCGCGCAGCTTCGCTTGCGTATTTAGGGGTGAATTCTAATAACCCATGAAACATGTGTTCGATTCAATATTTTTAAGAGTCTAAATTTCAAATTTTATAAAAATCGGTGCCGATTTAATTTTTTTTCCATACAAACTTTCAACCCCTTATTTGTACCCTTAGAGGGAGAATTCTAGAAAACGATGAAACACGTGTTCAATTGAATACTTTTAAAAATCTAAATTTCAAATTTTATAAAAATCGGTGCCGATTTAATTTTTTTTCCATACAAACTTTGAACCCCTATTTTACCCCTTTAGGGTTAAAATTTTTCAAAATCCCTTCTTAGTGGATGTCCAGATTATGAAAGTAAACATCTGTCCAAATTTCATGTTTCTACCATCAGCGGTTACGGCTGTGCGTGCGTCTTACCTCAGTCAGTGAGGACAAGTCGTTTTATATATATAGATAATAGATTATGCAATTACGTCACCGTTACATTGGATGAGCGATATGCATTATGCAGCCTTGAGTGGGTCAAGTGGTGACTGCATATGTTCAGAAATATATTATGGCTCACCCTAGTAAATATACTAAAATAGGATTCTATTAAAGATAGACAATACGGACCGATAAAAATTTAATTTTTATTTAATTTCTTTATTTCATTCTAAAATCAATTAAGTAAATCAACTCAGCAGCTTGATATGGATATATGGCTTAATCGGTTAGAGCTGCATGCATGATATCAAAGAGGCGTTATGAGTGCCACTTGGGTTAAACTTGGGTTAAATTAACTTCGATTAAATCTAGCTAGCTAGCTAGAACAAATACTAAATCGTTAAGTTAAACATATATAGCAAATGGTAATAATTTTATGTGTATTTTTCTTATGTGCCTTTCTTCGCCTTGAAAGTGTCAAATAGATAATTTAATTCAATTGTTATTGTATTATGATAATTGTCATATTAAAACTACCACAACTGATCATTGTAAAGTAAACGATATTATTGTAATATAATAAAATAAAGACCGAATAAGGAGCCCAACATAAAATTTTATACACTTCCTAGATTGAAATATTGTGTTCGTATGTCGTAGAGTTTTTATGGACAAGGCGTCATTGTCGTAAATCTGAATAAACGCCGGTTCGGGACCAATTACGAAAATTGTACAAACTACATGTAATCTGCATATATTATGTGTTCAAACATTAACACTCGTAAAGTCAACGCTGTGAGCAGGACGTTGGAAATTAAACGCCAGGATTTACAATTCAGTTTGGAACTGACATTTTGAAAGAAGATGAATGTGAACGTGGACTATTAAAGTGAAAATTAAATCCAAGGCCAGATGTAGATCAGATACAGACCGATGGGAATTTAAATTTGGCAGTCAGAATCTTAATGTTCAACCATTTATCTAAGTATTTTTCTATGACCAGCGTGACTACGAATAGGTAGATCATTCATTAATGAATCCAAATTAATATTTCGAGGACTTGCTACTTTTTGACATAACTTGAATAAGATTTAGTTACTATTAGAAATTACAAAATAATATAAGACATTGAAATTTGACATTAAAGTTCCCGGGAAAATGTAGGTGAAAACGAGATTTAACAGTTCACGGATATAAAGTTGCGGGTCGCCATTAGTTTACATATAATTGTAACAAACCAGTTCTTATTAAAACCACATCGAGCCCCATAGTTACCTGCAACAAAAAACATGATTGATAAATTAATTTAATCAAAGTCCTCGAAACGGAGGCTTCGTTTATAATACTCCGCCTTTATTAACAACTAATAATAATTTTATTCGCTACAATAGTAGAGTCGTTTTTGCTTTGTAAAGATATATTTAGCATTAATAGTTTCTCTTATTTAATTAACATTATGCAACAATTTAAATAATAATTTCTAATATATACTGACAATACAAGTGTTTTAAGTTATAATACTCAATTAAAAATATATTGAATTAACTACTTAATTTGGTTGCTTTATCTTTAAGTTGTCGAAAGACTATTAAAAAAAATCTGCACTTTTACATGACTCATATGTTACGTAAGAAATTATGTCAATAACACTTGTATATTATGAGTTAAGCACAATTAAGCCATTATATCGGCATTCCAATTAGTAGCGTTGTATTTAATAAATAAATTAATAATTTAAGTTCATGTAACGAAATTAAAATTTTAATTTTATTTCTTACTTAACATTATAAAATATTAAAAGTAGAGCTACTAAAGTATAGAAATAAGTAACAAATGCTAGTGACCTCTAAAATTACAATAGCGAGTATGAATTAAACAACGATCCACGAAACATGCGTCTGTCAGAAAGAGAAGACGGCACGCAAAGGAACCATAAACTATAACGAGCACGCAACATACAATTTACAATAGAAACTTCTTTATGGACAAATATCCACTAGAAACTAAAGTGTTGACACCAAATTCATATTTTTTATTAATTTTTCACTTTATCGTATAAGCAGAGGGAATCTAATGTTAAGAGCTTAGGACTCTTCGTCCGCTTTTTGCTTGCTTTTCGCCCGATTTTTGAGTGGCGGAGCTACCAGTTTTCATTCTATCACAAATCTTATAAAATAGCTATAAAAATATTCAATATAGATAGATATACAAAAAAATATTAAATTCGATTTTTATGAGAAGGATAACTTTAATACAAGGCAAATAACCGACCAAACTTCGATTGGTAAGACAATGCCATTGTTCGCGTTCTCCATTCGCTTATTCGTATTTAAGACAAGTGAAATGAGCATAATGAAAACATATGTAAATCAGTGTAGAGTAAAAGATCAAGGTCCTTTCAATTATATATTTTTTTGAATAAAATGTTTTAAACAATGAATAAGTCACGTCAGAGAAGTTATAAGATAAACATCTTCGAGCTTGTCGGTTGCTATTAATAAATCAAGTGACGGTGAAATTGTACGATATATGATTCCTTTGAGTTATTATTTAAGCACGAATACGGAACTTGAGTTCGAAACGTCAATAAAATATTAAAAATATGGTTTTAACAATCTGGCAATATATCACAAAACCAAATCAAGGAAGATTTATTTTTATGTAGTTAAATGCAGAACAAAAGTTATTAACAATATGGTAATTTACAGTATTGCTTTTTATAACGTATAATAAACGAATATTAGCGTTTATGGGAAAATTAAATAAGTTGATATAATCGATAACTGTGTTTATTTTAAACTTTTATGGTACTATCGCAAATGAAAAATCTATAAACAGATTACTTTTAATGCAAATTTGCATTCCTATTTAAATATGTTTTTCTGGCTGAATCTAATTAAAAAATCTCCACTTTTCCTTTTCCACGCCAGTCACATATAGTTAGAACTAAGTGTAATTAAAACTAAACCATTTCAATTTGAATTGAAAGTAAATTTAGTAAAATTAAATTAAGCGCAAGGGTTATTTTAAAATGAAAATGTAAAATATAATACTTTTAAGGAATATAAATCAGACCAAATTTTAAGCAAATTAATACAGTAATATTTGATTTATAGATTTACAAAATATATAATGAATACTGAGAGGCGTCAATTACGATTCTAGTAATTTTATTTAAGTAAAGTTTACATAACAAGTAAGTAAAAATTGTTAATATTATGAATATTAGAACTCATAATGTATGATGTTTCTTAATTATTATAATTTACTGAGACTGAAGAAGCAATCTCACTTTAATGCTATTATAATGATGTTTGTATGTTTTAAACATTAATCTGCAACTCTATTGACTTGAAGCAGTATTTACGACCGCTATAGAAAGTGTAAGTGCTAGAATTATGTATTCGATAAACAAGTATCGCATCAAAGGTGTAAAAGATAAGGAAGTTAAAGCAGGACATATTTCAACTAATAACGGACTTACAGGCTGTAAAATATTCATTGCGTTTCTGCGTCATTTTATGATTTACGTAGCGATCCTTTGTTACTGGCTATAAAGTATCCGTTTGGATTACAGTAAAAGTAGTTATTTTTAAATACACATGACATCACTATTAGCAAGGCATTTTTGATTTCAAACACTATTTATAAAATTATTAAGTTTATATAATCAAAGATAAAAGCGATTGTTGAATATCAATTGCATCTAGACCAGTCTACAATTAATTAGCTTTCAAAAGGTTTAAATCTTTCGCAATATCTAGATTAACAACAGTTTCACAAATAACAAATACATAAACAATCTTAATCGAAGAAGACTGCACTTTCTACGTCACAGCCTGAATGAGTCACGATAGTTTATCAGAAGGACGTCGTGGGCGAACAGGGCCACAATTAAAACCACCCACACGAAGTCGGCAGACCAGCTCAATGTTCAAACCATATCTTCGTAACATGACAGGTATGTAATTTCTCCTATTCCAAATTCAAATGCAATTTAATAGGTTTAGACATTTTGGACACTAAGTGTATGTACGATAACATCATTTACACCATTTAATTGTTTCAAGTTCCGTTTATTAAAACTGAAAAAAAAACTTTGTTTAAATGTACAAATAATACTCATAAATTAGATCAAGAAAACAACTTAACATTAAATTATTTTTTGCAAAAAAATTAAATTGAAATAGATTTAAATTACGATGTACATTACATTTCGTTACTATAATCTACTTATCTAACAAACTCGTTTTACTTTATAAAGCTGTTTACATAAGTAAATTCGTTACAATATTTTATAAACTTTCACGAATATATGAATAATGTTTTAGAAAATGGACAAATAAAACAAAACTACTTCTAAATATCTAAATATTAGGCACAATTCAGCGACGGTCCCGCCATTTGTAAACATATAATTAAATTACCCGTAGCAGTCAATCTTCAGATCACAATTCGTGCGCGTACGCTTTCACTGTCGACGGACCGGTCTGGACGATCCATTTCCTGAGGATATCGCATACCAATCGTACATTGCGACCTAAAAACCTTTGACGCCATATAATTTATTATGTCTTTAGAATTTAAGAAATTTTGCTTAAACAAAACCTAAAGTAGATATGCTAAATAAAAATCTTTATTTTGAACTTGCCTACATTATATCTCTTAGAGATTGACATATTCTTTTCAATTGCATAAAATGAAATTGAATACTTAAGTTGGTTACAAAGCCTCGCTCGCCACTTTCTGGCTATTTTTCAAGATATTTAGGGTTGAATTGCAGAACTCAACGCTGCGTTTTGTCTACCAAAGGGGGGAAGTTAACATAAATTGAATATAAGCATCGCGTTTAGTCATACAAGGTCCCACTGCGCCACTAAAACCACAACGAATAAGTTTTAAAAAACATTTTTTACTATAAATATTTAAATATCATAAAGGAATGTATACAAATGTATTCATAAAAAATATTTAAAAGATCAATGGCAAAACAAAATGAGCGGCAATCAAAAGCGTATTACCTCGAAATATATGTAGTGTTGTCAATACCGAGTGTTGTGCCGATGTTTAACAACGCGTTAACATGTTTATGTAAAGTCGCTATATCTCTTTGATGTGTGAAAGAGGGCGTGGGAGGCTGTAAACGATATTAAATAACCGCATTAGGGTTATATTTGTAAGCCTGGATATCGATTTGTTGTGCCACACTTCTATAGTGAATTATATAAGTGTTCTTAAAATCGATAAATTTTATGTTCTCACTAACGACCGCCCGCGGTTCCGCCTGCCTATCAGCAAATCTAGCCACGTTACTTCATTGTTCCTTGTGTAACAGCTGTAACGGAGTTCCGTTATCTGATTAAAAAGTGAAAAACTTCAAATAAACTATTTTTTTTCCTTAAGGTGATCTCAATTTTCTCAGTGTTTGGGTATTTTTATTTTTTACCTAATGTGCAAAATTGTAATAATACAACACTTTCCAAAATTCTTACTTTCAATGACAGAAAGGAGAGACTTCATAATAGTCTCTCTCTACATTGTATTAATGGAATACAGCCTAAAAGTTTCACGTTTTCAAAAGTAATTTTACGAGCATAAATATTGAAATAAATACAATAAAATTACATAGACGATAGATAGACGCCTCATCTTACAAAGTGTTTTTCCACTAAAGATGTTACGCATTAACTTGGGCAACACAAAATTATTACGTCCATATATAGATAAATATAAATCCACTGAAACAGACAAGGCAACGAGAAAGAAAATTGCTAAAGCTGCAAATAAATTTTGTTTACGCCGTCGAGATTTAATTGCTTTTCAATGATATGTTTAATAAGAACAGTATATTACAGTATATTTTTATTTATAGTTATTAAAGAGTGTAGAAAGTCTGCTTGCAATGAAGAATAAAATATTTACGTGGTAGTAAAAGTTGCAAGGACTCAAGATTTCTTATTTTGCCATAGGTATACTTTTTATTTTTACATACTATTATATGATTGAATTGTAATTTTTATAATATTTAAAAGAATCGTGGCGTGATAGGAGCTTAAATATTCGAGTTTAAATAATTTTCATTTTTCCGCTCTGGTAGGGCAGCCATTAGACACGTGACTAGTATGCAGCGTAAAGCTGAAGAGAAAAATGACGTCATTGTGGAAATCAAAACTAAATTAATGATTGTGGTTTTGATTTCCACAGATTTTTGGTACATTTTACTGAATACTAAGTAAATTTCTTTGTGAACGAAAAAAATATACGAAAAAGTAAGAACGCAGCGATAACAAATGTCTTTCTGTTTTAGAAAGTTTGTTAGGAAAAAAGTAAAGATAGCATTAGCTATAGTGTAAAATTAAATAGTAGTAATAACTGTACCACAAGGAAGAATACATTAATTTTATACATAAAAACATGAATGTGAAGAATGTTAAAACACCTGTTCGTATATGAGTAATTAAACACGTACAATTAGTGGCTGTGGTCACGCAGACAAGCGGTCTATTGAAGTTTTATGTCTTTTGATAAATAAAAGTTGTAATTAAATTAGGTACTATTAGCAAACTCTCTATATAACAATAATAATATTGCGTTTTAGTAAAAGATTTTAATAAGTCTATATGGTTGTTTTAACGTAGTAAATGGTTCGTATATCGGAAGTGGGAAACTGAAGTTTCTTAACGAGAACGGGGTGTCTTAACATTAGGAAGAACTATGCTATGCTGGAATACAGTGTGAAGCTAAACAAAAATATTGCTTTCTAGAAGAGGTTTTTAATTATTTTTTCGAACATACAAAGTTTTTCTACGAAATACATTTAGATACATGCAAATATAATTACTTTTTTTACCTAAACATATTATAAATATTTGGAGGAAAGAGTGACAGAATTGTTAAAATTATAGTTGTGAATATAACCATATAAATAAATATAATCTTTGTATATTACTATTCGAAATAACAATAGTTGTGTTCGTAGTAAACAATAAAGCTCAAGCTCCTACGCGAGGGCACAGTTCGTTGAGACCATCTATCATTAAGCCGGCATTACATTAGTACGGCGTGCAACGATTCCTCACTTTCACTGATAAATTCGGTTCCAATTATGCAATTTAGAGGGATACAACGGCTCTTACATCAGGAATCGTGTATGTTGATGATTGATCATTTGGCCCTTAAATTAAAGTTCCCAGGGAAAGAGAATGCTCCGAGAGCACAGTGACATTTGAATACGAACAACAAAGCAATCTCAAAGTTGTAGCGACCTGTCTTCAAAATCACTAGCAAATGGCAATAAAGCAAGTGAAAACGTTAATTGCAACATAGTATTTACAGTAATTACAGAGACTGGGTCAACAGGAAAGATTCAGTCCAAAAAGAAAGGTGGTTTAATTAATGCTATACGAGTTGGGCTATACGAATATAGGGGCTATACGAATTGGGCTTCGTAGTGGCAAATCTTGATATCTATTACAATGCATAAAATACATTTCCTTGACATTATGGAGTACAGGCCAAACGCGTAGCACAATTGTTCTTACAACCTGTGTAACGGAATAAAATTTTCTTAGAGCAATGTTTCTGTCATGTTTACGTTTTAGTTACATACGGCCCAGCTATTTTATACCGATGTCGACTTCGCTCGTTGTTGGCGCTAAGGCCACTGTCATATAGATCATGTATAGTCACAGCAGTTTGAGCTTGCACCGAAATATTTGGATCACTGCCTGGCTTGTGAAAATGTAAAATTTTGTTATATTTGGCTAGTGACCAACTATAAAATACATAATATAGCACACTATATATATATATGGTAACATTTTTAAATAACGCATATAAGTATCTATTAAATATTACCACGTGGAATGCGCTAAAATCGAATACTATAATAATTAGGTCTTAGGGCACATCCATTCTACCCTAGTCCGACTGTATGACAATGTTGACATTACATTATGTCTGCAAGCATATTAAAGTTCAAGAACTACTTCTTCAATCCGGAGTAAATAATGATTGTATATCAATGGTACAATCTATGGCATAAACCTTGCATTTTCAACTGAGCGTGATTCATACGACCCAGACTTATGAGGATGAAAGTTGAACGCAGGCGCCTGAGTTTTGGCTCAATACTGTCTGTGTGTGGTCTGCTTGAAACTAATTACTTCACGTGTTCGGTCAGTGTCAGGGTGATCACCCTGCTGATTTGGGCATAGGGCTAGCGGCCACACAGCTCGAGATCACAATCACTCGATTGGGAAACGAGACCAATTAAGGGAAATTGTCGAATGTGCAATGATTTATGGTCTGCAACAATTTTTATTATCGCAATTAGCAATGCGTTGTCTGCTAAGTTTATCTGAAATATTAACTGTTTACGAGCTCAAATTTATCTTTTAAATTTCGAAAAATTTATAGAATATTCATACCAAATAACATAAAATTATTAAATAAATTGATCATTTATTTGAAGACAGAAACTGATAAGCAAAAAAGACCTATCAAAATAAAGTTCATACTTTAAACTTATATATTGTATTATCAATAAATATGGTACTGATAGCGATCATAAAAAAAAAGATATCGCTAAAAAGAGTCAGCAATGTTGGCATATCACGCGACCTCCGCCCGTGTACAAGCTATCGTTTCTAGGATATCGCCGATGGCTGTGTCCTTTAATCTACCAATTAAAAAGTATTTACAAGACTAAATGTCCAAGATTAGTACTTTACTTGCATTCTTTAGTATAAAATAAATTAGTATTCATGATAAGTAATGAATTTTTTAAGTACATTTTTTTACTAATAGAGTTAGCTTTTATTTGTCCCCAAAACTGGTGGTTCTTTTATCAATTTTATTTAGCTAGATAAAAATTATTAAGTTAAAGGACAGCGACAGATGAGAGCAATATAATTTCAGATAGTTAGCATTGATGATAGGAAAGAAATGTAAGCTGTAGATACTTTAATTAACTATTAATATTATAGACAATCCGTTTAACTATTGCTTCTGTTTTTCGAAATTTTGATCCTATTGCAATATCGCAGGGTTCCTTTTAAATGCCCTAGACTTTCAGCTCAAAGGAAAATATCTAAGGAACGATGTCTTCTAAATGCTTTCTATCATTAATTATATATGTTGTTCATTCCAAATTAATGTACTCTATTTGTTAATTCTACAAATAATTCAATACGCAGCACCTCTGGGTAGGAAAGCAACAGCTTGATTTGAAGGACATTTCATTTAAAGACTAGTAAGTGGTGTTTTCACACAATATATTAATACCCTACATTTAAAAACTCTGGCTAGTAAATTATTTCTAAATTTCCCCTTTTAGACATAATATATGCGAAGTTCATAAGATACTTCTTGGTAACAGACAGACAGACTTCTGCTTCGGCTATTACCAGGGTCTGCCTTCCTACTTAACCTACTCCACTTTGCACGATCTTTTGCGTCCTCGGTGGTTAGACTATTGGCTCTCATGTCCTGCATCACGACATCCAACCAGCGCTTCCTTGGGCGTCCAGGAGGTCGCGCCCCAGGAACTAGTATAGCAAGGCACTTGCGTCCGACATAGTTCTTAGGCCGGCGCGTAACGTGGCCAAACCATCTCAAGCGACGCTCTTGGAGCTTATCCGCTACGTCACGGACCCCAAGACTACCTCGAATGAATGTGTTGCGTATGCGGTCAGACCGCGTTACGCCGCACATCCACCTCAGCATCTTCATTTCCGTGACGTGAAGCTCCTGAGTGTGCCGAGATAGTGCTGGCCAACATTCGCTGCCGTATAAAAGAACCGGTCGGACGATGCTCTCGGACAAAAGACATCGGAGGTGAATTAGTAATAGGGTCCTGTTTCTTTTTGGGTACGGAACCCTAAAAAGCTGTCTTAAAACAATTCCAATTATTATTGAATAGATGAAACTGGACTCTAAAATATAAAGTAATAGAAAAAAGACATGTTATAAAAATAATTGCAATCTCCACATTGCAATCTCTTCAATATAAAATAATTGCATATTTCGTGCTACAACAACAACTACACAATTAAGTTATAAGAAACTATTGTAAGCAATTAATTCTAAGCTTAGAGAGCAAAATACATCCAATTAATATACGTCCCAAATTAGAGCGGGAAAGTGGAGCAACCGTCAAAACAATCACCAAGGCATCCACGGCATCGTCGTAAATCGGTATACTTCAAAGGTTTCTTATACAGGCACCTAAACTAGCATTTAAAGTATTAGTGCAATTCCATTTAATTATATAATAAACGAAATATACATTCTTTAATTAAGAATGAAGTATTTTTTATAATAATTCATTATATTTTTACTTTGTAAACCAAAACACAAAAGGTACACTGTTTTACTCTCTTCTTTTGGTCATAATAAAAGACTTTTGGAATTTATTCAATACATACATTTGTAATATTATATTACTCTGGTGGTACGATAGATTAATTATTTTTTCTTACTATTATACTACATTGATTTTTTTTTTCAAATATCTTTCAAAGATCTATATATGAACATAACCTAGTATGTATGTATCTTTCTGTCATTAGATTATGATTACTGAAGCAAAGCAAAGCTTTTAATCTTATTTTTCTGTTTAACGTACTAACTTGAATAAAGTTTAAAAGATGAAACGGAATAATGTAAATGAAATGAAGTAAAAATCTTTTTTCATTTGTTAAATTATTACTTGCTTAGAATTAACTCATTTATTTCACAAAATATTTATTAAATTAAAGTCAAGAAAGATGATGTAATTTTTATATAAATTTAACCTCAAAATAATAACAACACAGATTTTAGAATGGATTTCATATAATCCAATTATTTCGGACTTTAAAGTTAGAAAACTATTCTTACCACAAAACTAAACTTACCATCAACTTTTACCATACTCCAAGTTGTTGCAAGTTAATGATAACTCGTATAAATAAATACAGATAAGAGGCAAGTACTGCACAGATGGCTACCCGCGATAATCAGGGCCCATCTAGATTCAGAACTAAATGTCACTGTTGCCCGTGAAAGCAAAATGGCAGCTTCAATTTCACTTGTCAGTCCACAAATGAGCTTTGTGCATCATTTAGAAAGTCTATCCTATCCTGGTAAATTGAATTAATGGTCCGATGTTGGTTCACATTGCGTGGTGAAATCGTTTGGAAGCATTTACTCATTACTTCTTACGATTACTCAAACCGCAGATCTCATTTTGATTTCGGATGAGGTTTTTGTTTTATATTATTTAAATTAGAAAATGTAGGCTAGATAAACAAAGATATCGATTTATATCCAGCATTTGGTGTATCGGGAGGTGGTATTATGACATTTTTAAATTTAAAAGCTTAGATAATTTAGTGTAAGAATAATAAATAACTTAAGGGACAAGCTATCCTAGCATAGCAAGCAAAATAAGCAATAAAACATTTGTAACACAAATTCTATAAGACTTATTCGTACCTAATTTTATGGGTGGCCTGACTTTCATTTATTTTATGATATTCTACTTTTGTGTTTCAACGGAAGACGGGAAATTGTTCGCATTATAGTTTCCGTTGTAGACGGTGCAACGCTTCCTTTCTGAAGCATAGTTATTTCCTTATAATCTTCTATGAATATAGTTCATGGTTTAAATGAGGAAAAATTCTCCAGAAAAAATAAGCATCAGACGTCTATATTAGACGTTCATAGCGTTTGTGTTCTGTATGTAATAATTTATCAAGCCCAAAAATTATAGAAGATACCATACCTATATTGAATTCAATATACTCGTACAGATAAGATCGTGGTTGAGAAAATACAGTGAAAAATATCAAAAAAATAGGGGATTACAGTAACGCATTCGTGATGATTTTTTTTATTAAATTGGCAGCAAAAACTATATGTACTTACTAATCTCGTGAATTTTAATTCGACGGCAATACTTATAAATTTGTACCTGGAAACAAAAGAAATTGGAATTAAATTATTTATAGATATGTATTAGAGGCCACTCGTGGCGAAGGGGCACAAGCGTGCGACTATCTATTAACGCGACAGGTTTTGGGTTCGATTCCCATTAAAAGTGAAATATTTAAAATTTTCGTTTCCTCGCACAAAATGCTTCCAGGATTCAGCGGAAAATAGGGAACAAGTGTCTTATAATCAGGTTCCCTTTGTCCACCCTGCTATGAGCGAGATACAGCGTGAAACTAAAAAAAGCATAACCTTTTATAGGATTAACAACAAAATATGTATGGCGTTTAAAAATTCATTCAATTAAAGACAACTTGATGGTAACGTACAAACTTAAGATAGCTTAAGTCTTAGCGGCCTAAGAGCTCTAATGGTACTAAATAAGCACAGATTTATTTAGCAAAAATTAAAATATGTTTATATAAAAAAGATTTACTAATTGATTTATCACCAACACATGTACTACTTAATTTTTCTGCATCTTAAATAATGACAGAACCTATACTTACACGAAAATCATGACTCTACTAAAAACATGAAGATTTGATAAATAACCTATTTGTTTTATATTTTAGATAAATTAACAAAACATTTTATTAATGATTCTGAAGAAAAAGAGAATGTGACCCTTAATAAATAAAAGGTGTGGACATATTTTCTATTTCCTCGTCAACATTACGTGTCACACAGCTTTGTTAACTTTAGTAAGAAAGTTATTATGTTATATAATGAAAACTTTAAGCGGCTGGCGTTTGTTTGGAATGACACGCGGAAATATTTATTTACGGCCTATACCAAAACCGGGACTTTTGAATTTGCAATTAAAGTAATACCAAAATATATTTTAATATATAAATATTTTTTCAGGTTCTCGCCTTACCTTATACGTAGCAGGGTACGCAGAGGTAACCTGGTAACCTAGTGTTAAGATGCTGCGTTCCCACTTCTGTTCTTAACTTCCTACAACTTCACGCTTTTTCCTGCATAGCCCGAGAGATCCCGTTATCTGCTTTTTGTACGATTTGAGACATGACGTTTTAAATGACGAAACTTAACCCCACGTTTTCTTTGTTTGTGAAATTTTAATATAATTTTGTTTCAATATATTAATAATATTAAATGTGTAAATAATATTTTGAAATGTAAAATTTTTCAACCAGTTTTTATATCAAAAAGGATTTATTAAATAATAAATCAAATTATATATAGAATTTAATTTAGATAACACATTTCAGTTCTCGCCGTTAATCACACATTCTCCAGCAACATCTATCATAATCAAATTGTTATTAAATTATTGTAATAGATTACGCAGGTAATCTTCAATTTTAGTTTTCATTTAAATGCTAACGATTCACAGATTCACTCTAGACTATTCCTAACCTATTCGGAATATCTTATTAAGAAATGCAATTCCAAATCGATTTCTATCAATCCACAAATTGTTTCTTCCATCACGATTTTGATAAATCAATAGAATTAAACCACGCCTTAATCCTATCTATCGGATATAAATAAATAATTTCACTTTCATTTATTTTTTAAAATTTTATGTTGTCTGTTATTTCTTAGTATGGACTAATCAAATTAATTTTAGAATAAATACGTTATGTAATGGAACTACATAATATCCTTTCTTTTCAAATTTTAATTTGACTTTGGCAATTGTGTCGCAATGGCTTAGCTCGACATCTAAATATAAAGAAGACGGTTGTCTTACCTTTAGACCTATTTGGCATCTGGAACTACCCAGTATTATAAAAAGTTATAGAACATATTATAACCTCAATGGTAGATAAATAATAAGGAAGAAAAATAATGTTAATACATTATGTGAAACGTTTTAAAATTAACAGTGATTGACTATTAAATTCCTATTTATAACTACGCAATAAAATCGATAAAGTTACATTAATTTAAATAAAATCGAAATTATTATCTTAAACGGGATCTACTTTTGCAGTCAATGTCATGCAATTTGTTAGATAGATTATAAAAGATATCTACTATATATTTATTATTTTTCTCCAAAATAAATATTTTATCTTAAAAAAAAACATGAATTTTATAGTGTTTAAAAAGCATAAAAATAAATTATAATAGCTAAACTTATTACTGTAACCGAACAAAGCAAAGATGAAACTACCACACGTTACATATTCACAAACATCTTAATTACCAGCTCCACTCTCTTTGAATATTGATAATTTAATTTCTTTAAACTAGCGACTATACAATATTCCTAATCTTATAAAGATATCATATGTATGTCATCATGTATTATGAATAAACCGGTAACAGAGTTGAAATCGCGATTGGAGTGCTCTCGTGCCGTAAATTAGAAGACGTCGTGATTGCTTACGTAATGAAATACAAAAAAAAAACTAACATTAATTAATAGAGACTATTTGATAATTCGGAACTAGTTGCGCAACCTCCGTTTAGTTAAGTTTGTGTATAAATTAATCATGTCAATATAAATAACTCGAGCTGACAATTATATTTACTCCTCCGAACGAACTGGTCGTATAAGTTTCTGATAGCGATTCGAGAATTACAAAAGTTGAAGAAAGTTTTAATTTAAATCAAATGTTATGTAACATTGATATGTTAACGTTTTATAATATATAAAATGTTACTAATTGACGTTAGCTGGTAAAAGTTTATGTGTTTTATAATTCTTATTCTGATTTTTTTATGTTTGGCACGTACGATTTACATTGATTTCATTAGCGTTATATCAACTATATACAATTACGCAATAATATTATTGCACAAAATAAGTATTTTTTGGCTCTACACTTTATTCTTACATAGAAACGTACTCGTAAGTAGACGACAGACCTAGCGTTAAAACATTCAGTTCTCCACTGAATTTTGGCCACTGAATGATGAGTAACTCTCGGCGTAACTCAACGCCGCACTATCATAAAATAAGTTATAGATATTGCATATTTACAAGAAGTTATAACTTTAATATATGTAGAATTTCTGCTTATACGAAATATTAGACAAATGTAATAAATTCTAGGGTTTCATTTTACTTGATTTACTCTTCACTGGGCAAGGCTCTAACGGTGCTTCTGTGAGATGACTGGGCTCATCGCAATTATATGCGCATTCATTGCACGTCTGATTACTTTAAGTGTTCCTCGAACTATTATAATTTATACATTATACAGATCTACCATAATTAAGTATTATTAAGTATAATCAAAAGGATAGAAACAGTAATGTGTTAAAAAAAAAGTAGTGATACGAAAAACAAATGTTATAACAAAAATATAAGTAAAAAACAAAAAATAAATTTAATACATTAAATGTTCGAGTTATTAGTATATAAATTTAATTTGTTTTTAATGTATCTGTTACACTCGCACGTAATTGTAAAAGCTCAATCTAGAGCGCTTCCAAGCGACGCTGCTCGCGAAAGTGGGCTTTTCGCTCGTGATGGATACTTACAAATCCACAATTCTTGTAGCACTTTAGCTGTAGCATTGTTTAACATACTACGCTAGTTTCAGGCCACTTTAGAAAATTACAGAATCGCTGAGAAACTTTTATTGTTGACGTTTTGTACGTTATGCTTTCCTATACGAAGGCAAATGTAGACTCACTTAGTATAAACTAAATAGTTCTAAGTTCGCTAGTTGCTGAGGAAATGTTTATATAGAAAAACTATACATAAGATATAGAGTTCAATATCTTTGATATAGCTGGTTAATAAAGTAGGGCCAAGACACTCAGTTGTCCATTTTTCACTCGAATTTGAGACATTGCTTGTTATGCTATGCCTTGCCAGAGTGGGGAAATGGAAATAGTTTATTTACTTGATTATTCCCAAAGATTTTCATAGTATCATAACCCACATCATTATCACTTACATAGATTTATTCAGATTATCTTCACGTATACCTATCGCAAATTAGGTACTTGATCACGTAATTAAAGTCAGTTAAGCCTGAATCTAATATCCATTCATGTGCTCCACTCTAAGTTTGAAGTGTAATAAGTTCTCAACTCGTCGAGCAACGCATTGTTATTCATGGCCTGGTTCTATTTGTATGAGCTTATGCAGAGAAGTTCACAAATAGGTTGCATTTAAGTTGGCATTTTATACATATAAGTTTACGTTTTTTCTTATTTTTTTTTTAAAAGAAATTATTATACTTTATAAAAAAACACGACACGGAACGTTTAGATTGTGAACTTTTTTTATTTATTTGCATTTCTCCACTCTGGTAGACAAACCGCAAACCGGGTAGTGTAGTGTTGAGATATTCTGGGCCCCACAGCGTTTAGTGGCGGAAATGAAGTAAACATCCTTTTTTAAAAAAAATATTAATGATCTCTAATATGCAAATTGCAAATACGAAGCCAAAAATTTATCTTCTACAGCATGTATTTAAATAAAAAAACTGTAATAAAATTAATTATTATTTTTCTTGTCTTATAACAATAATGTTTTAGAAATATTACAAATACAATTTAAAGAAAGAACCAAATCTAAAGTAGTTGCATGCATTTAGTCGTAATCTAAACACCTATTTAACCATTTAATAATGAAACGTATATCTCCCACAGTTACATTGCGTGAAACGCTATCAGCAATAAGTAATATAACTTGCAGATAAATAATTTCTTATTTCGATGTTACGACAAAATAATATATGGGTTGACACTAAGCATTTATTAGGTATGCTAATGTTAGAAACTGGGAAATCCGAGTGCTAACCGATTTCAATTGAGATATCGATTTCACGGGCGAATAAATACCTACCGTTGCTTACTACGATTAAAATATCAATACCACTTTCACTTTGATTGTATGCAAAATAGTATGTAGTTAAATAAACAATGTAATTTCCCCGCGTTGGGTGCGAATCATGTACCAAATATGGGCCGTGTGTTTATAAACCTTCGGCACACGTTCTCTTCCTAAGGCATTATGTGTCGGATAACAAGACGGCTGAACAAAACAATGGAGTATTTGAATTTGAGAACATTAACTCATTTATATTTAGTAAGATATCTAAATAAGTAAATTATAGCCCAGATGTTCCGAAGTTTGCCTGCGCCTACTTAATAGAGGCGGTTGGAAACTTGTGAATGTAAAAACACAATTATTATTTTTCATATAAAAAGCGAAAACCGTAATAAATGTTGCAGAATTCATAAAAGAATCGCCGGATGTAATAAATATTGTGTAATAATATGGATCATATTGTTTTAAACTTAAAACTGCAATATGAAATTGCTTTTTAATATTAAAATAAAAAGCGGTTCAATGCGAGTCGGTTTTGCCTCCGTAGAGTTCCGTATCAACATTTTGGATTGGAGATCACCAGAAAGTACAACTTACAAAAATTAACAAAGTTAAGTTTGTAGTATGACATGAACTACAAATAAGTTGGTAACAATTTTTTATGAAATACTTTACAATGTTGG
Organism: Heliconius nattereri; assembly: GCA_013403645.1. Lineage (NCBI taxonomy): Eukaryota > Metazoa > Arthropoda > Insecta > Lepidoptera > Nymphalidae > Heliconius > Heliconius nattereri. Next base: position 8,977,200 of record JAAIXI010000237.1, read on the forward strand.
TATCTTTTGATTGCGATTACTTAAAAGCTAGATAGTTTCTATGCTCCGAGGGAGCGTAGATCTAAACATATGATATAAATTTCAGCTTGACACGTCCACGCCATTTTAAGATAAACAATCTTGACAGAGGCACAGGCTCACAATAAAGTGATCCTATAAGGATTCCCTTTGTATATATTGAGGTATGGAACCCTAAAATACATTTATATATACAGCTCTTTAGAACGTTCCGTTAACTGTATTTATTTACGATCATAATCAAAATATGTCAAAACGATCAAATAAATAACAATATTCCATTAACGTAAGTGTTGTTCGATAACTTCTCTTACTTAAGCAACGAACAAATGCAGACCAATATTTTCTGAAATATTACTTCGTTACCGTGCCCTAAGACTACCAGAGGTATATTGCGTCATATTATGGGAGGAGAATTTATAATGTAGATATTTAGCAAGCACACTTCAATATTTAGTGGAAATCATAAGCTGAAATCTCGAACTGTAATTGAATATTTCGACTGCTTCGTGACGCAGTTCATTAGTTTTATATATACAAATACATCTGTATATAAATAGAATGATTTAGCTTCAAAATTTTGAGCCATTACGATTATCCACCGGTCATTTCCTACATTTGTCAGGGCAGCGTGCCCAATACGTGACATTTATGTACGATTTTATTCATGGGTTTCACGTTGTTAAGTTCAAACTGAAGGTACTATTTATTTCGTGTGCATGAATAATACATATTGCCAAAAACGTTGGACGTCTCGGCGCCTTTTTAGGAGAGAGTTCTCTCGGTTATCATTCCGTGCCTATGTCTTGCATAACTTCCTCGGTCGTTGCGGCTGACAGGTTAAATGTGTGGGCTTTGGACAGTTTTTCTCATATTTTGAAAATTTACCTCAATATTTGTATGTCTTGTACTTGATGCGTATACGTAATGTTGATACATAATATGTAGACAGGTCTATGACAATTAACCACAGCTTACTTCAACTGTATTAAGTAGAATGAAGAAAAGTGAAAATCAAAATAAAAATTAAATATATTCTATCCAAATTTGGGTTTATAAAATTATAAATCTTTTCGGATTCCATGTTCCTGTGAAACTGAAGCACAAAACACAACACTATAAAAGAACACTACAACACTTAAGAACTTACAAAACTTAATAACTTACAAAACACTATAAAAGATAAACATATCATACAAACTGATGAGTACAGACTTTCGGGAGGCCGCAGACGTTAAAGCGGCTAAAAGCGATGAAAAGTTGAAAATGCTTAACGAGAAATCAATGAGGAAAAAGCTTTTATTCGCCTACTGTTTTATTTATGTTTTGATTGTTGTCTCATTTCACACGATTTCATTTCTTATAACGGCCGATCAAGTCTCCTTTTACAGTCTGGTCTGTACAATTCGAAGCATCATGAATGCGATTATTTTTAATATATATAAAAGTTAAAAATTAAATGTCTTTGGTTATTACTTACTGTTAAATAAAAGTTTATTATGAAAGAACTGGTAATAGTAAGGAAAAAATGTTTACCTTTGATTGGAAAGTGTATTTGTTGAACGGATGCATCAAAAATTATTGTAATGTTTTACGTAGTATAGACAAGAAAACTTGGTGTTAAGACACTCTGTTCCCCACTTTCCATACAAAGATGATATAGACATATAAAATATCAGGTGGACTTCCTGAAATTTCTATACATACAAAGCCATCTGTAAAATATTGTAATAAATATTGACCGCAGCTGCATGTAACCGCAGTTGGGTAACCAGCCAAGAGTTACTTGTTAAAAAGCAATAAACTTACTTCTACGAATTACTATAACATGAAACGATATACAGGTTCTAATGGCACGATGACACAATCATAGAATCAATCATAGTTTTATTGCGTACGCTTTCACTGCCTTATATGGATGTGTTGTGTGATGTCACTCCCTTTAAGGGCTGATGATTTGCAGCGTCGCCAGTGGCGGAAACATTCACACGCTGTCTGGTGTCCCCATTCAAATATTGCACCTCTTCGATTTGGCGTAAGCATGACTTATGTCACGACTGCGGCTCGTCTTGTTCTAATAGCCTTAAGTGTCTGAGGTGTCGTGATATATCTTTGGAACGAGGAAGACTAAAAACCTTCACTTATAATGTGATTTATAAAACTAATAGTATCAAATATTCTCTCCGTTAAGTACAAAAAGTATTGGAGCTAGAATATATTAGTAAGATTTGCTCATTATTTGCATTTATTTAACAAAAAAAACAGTCGAATTGATAACTTCCTTTTCTTACAGAAATCGGTTAAAAAGCACATCATTTTTTCTGTATATAATAAAACCTGCTTTAATTGCATATATTCAAAGCGTTAATTGAATTAACTATATTTTAACTTCCGATTATTAAATATAATAAAATTAAATAATTTGTACACATTTTACAGCTCTAGAAATAATATGATACAATAATTTCGCAAATAACATCAATCAAGTGCTAATCCTAATATCGCGAAAGGCTTTTTACCGTACAAAGGCGGGGCTTATTTACGAAACTATTACCGTACAAAGGTCACGCGCCGTTACAGGTGAACAAATCGTCAGTGATATTAATGGTGCACAATAGAATGTGAATGTTATGGTTTTTATGAAAAATTATATTTCATAAGTAATATATATGCAAACGTAATAAAATTATTAAGTTAAAAATAATTAGAATCTAATAGAAAAAAATCTTAGAAAGGTAATTGATATACATATGTTTAATATGGATAAAATTTACAAACAAGTTAATTTTTAGATAATATTGTAAGTACGAAAATAATAGATTTCTAGATTACGTATTTCGCACAAAGAAGGTCTGGCAAGGAGAACTTTGTATCACACTCTTTCAGGCTCAGGCAGATTGTATCAGTAAAAATACTAATAAAATTATAAAATGGTCATTGCATAGATTAAATATTTCATATGGGCTGACCTGCACCAATCACACTATTGTATTTTATTATTTCAATTATATTTAATTTTATGACATTAAAATAGGTAAAATGGCTAAACATCCGAATAATGCGGAAGATTGAAGCCAAGTTCAATAAAAACGAGTGTTAACATTCAAATAAACGAAGCATGATTGACATTGTGGTTCTAAGAAAACGTATCTTAATTCAAATATCAACAGGGCAGAGATTCTAGACAGAATGATATGATAGCTTTAGTATTCGCTTTGAAAAATGAAACGTACCGTACAGATACAAGGTGTAAAGTAAATTCGGGTCCGCGTAACATTTGCAAATTCGTGACCCAAGATCGTGAATCGGATTCGACGCGCGGAAGTCAATAAGCTGAGACACCTACACGATTCATTGTTAATTATTGTGGATACTATCGTGGTTAATGACGTTAAGAAATATGAATATACGGCTTAATTGTGAGAACGCAACGGTCTTGCTTAACATGGTTTACCTTTTAAGGAACGTCTGTCTAAATTAATTTATTCTAATACTGTTATGACAATCTACAGATTTTTAAGTCCTTTTGTTTCGGTTTTGTTCACATTTTTACAAGATAGGCTGATAGCCAATTTTGTCTTTCGCAACGAACTCATGAAATAAAAGCATAAATACATTCAATACCTGTAAATACTCATTCATCAGTTCGAACCCACAAAATATTGCCTTATGCCTTACTTAGAGGCGTTAAACTGTCCTACAGTTAAACAATAAAAAAATTTACACCAAAAACGCGTTTAAAATTGCAGTAGCTATATAGTTTAAATTTAAAAATACTTATATAAAAATAATTTATTTGTAGCTTCAACAAAAACTCCGAAGATTGCCTTACAAAGAGGTTCACCAGTTCGTTCACACAAAAAAGTGAAAATACAGCGAAGCACTTTGTTTACGATCATGGTCAATGTGTAAGCGAACAATAAACTTCTTTTTTCTCTCATTACGCCGTGTAACAATGGCAGTAATAAATGGATTTCGTTTAACAGAACATGCGCGTGCAACTAGATATGAGACTGTCTACAAATATGTTTGACTATTCTTTCATTTTTTGTATTACTATTAAAAATTTCTCACTAATTGTAAATTTTTTTATAATTATATTATTTGTAAGAATGTTTAATACTTTACTATGTATGAATTCGTACTTATACATTGTAGAGTGATATGAAAAGGGCAAGCCAAAGTTACACGTTTAAAGGCTATTTATGAAACACACATTAGAACCAGTTATAAGTTCCAATAAATAAAAAATAAATTGATTGCTACTATCAATTTGGAATTAAAGTAGTAAATGTTAGAAATGAATTCTAACTCATATTGAGTTATTTATCAAACGTAGTGGAACTTCCAAGTCTTTCTACTTTTACAATTTAGCAAACGCATAGATTCCTAACAATGCCATAATATATGCATATATGCTGCAAAGCTCATGTTACAGTGTTCGAGAAGAATGAAGGCTACATCGTAACCTGAGAAGATTCTCGAGATAAGCAATCAGGGCACTCATCCAAGGTTCTCTCACCGACACGCTTATCACTGCATAGCTTTAAACAATACTTATTGTTCTTGCGGGATCTCCTGTGGTAGTAATAGCATACATAGAATCCAAAGGGCCATAATTGTAAGTATAATACATCTTTAACATTATTTTTCCATGGAATTTATAAAACACTTGATATAGTCCGCGTGAGATTTTATAAATCTAAGCTTTACGGTTGTGGTTCTAGGCCACAATTACTACTAAGTTAGAAAATAACAAATATGCAGCTTAAGAAAGACGCTTAGAAATTGTAAAATGAATTATAAATATATACTATTTTTAAAAGTCGAGTCGAGTTAGAGAATTAAATTTATTTATAATGTACAGTATCACATATTGATTTTTTTACGATCCAATAGAAAAGACATCCTGTTATAATTTTAGCACGGGAAGCCATAGCTCATTTCTACAGAAACACAATAGATCAATAGCCGTTGCGATTTTTACCTAGTAACCCAGTGTTGGACACATGCCAGCCAGTTTCATATTGTTTTAAAAACTATCTTTTACGTACGTCTACCTTGGCCGGGAACACGGTCATTATAAAATTGTTTTAAAACGCAAAAACTACGGATGATATTTTATTATTTCTTGTTGCTAATTCTAAAAATATTTTTAATATTTTCGTATTAAATTTATTCCTTATTTATATAACAAAACAATGTTAAAATTAAAATTCAATTCAAATTCAAAATATTCTTTATTGAAACAGTCTTTTGCAAGAGCTTTTAATTGCCGAACGAACATAAGACTATCAATGACTCGGTAGGCAGTTCTGCTGAGAAGAGCTGACAAGACTCGACAGTGTTATTTTCAATATTGAGGTTACAATTTCATTGTTTAATAAAGTATATAATGTTTAAATATAGTCAAAATTTACAGGTATTTTGTTCTTTAGGACAAATGTATTTTTCTCTCATGATAAAAAATCACATTCAAATTTATCCAGTATTTTGACCTTTTACGACAAAAAAATTACAGTCTAGTTGGTTCCAAACGATAATTTATTAATTTGTTAAGTAAGTTAATTTACAAAGTACAACTATTAATATCGTACTTTGCTTTTCATCCTTTTACATATACGTAATATAATTTTCAAAACAAACATACAGTACCTACGAGCTGTCAGATCTAATCAGTAAAGAATGATCTGTGCGTTGATATATCAATCAATGGTCCATATATTTAATAAGTATATTTAAATGGTCAACATTAAGGATAATCCTTGAACATCGTTTTTGCACACCGCTAAGTTTACATTGAAAACTGCTATTATATCGTATAATCTTCGCATTTAATCTTATTTATATATAAGATAAAAGAGCTAAACATTATAAATTATTTAAACAATAGCTATTGTTTCAGCAAGAAATTTTTAGGCTCCTTGACACTTGAAGTATTTGAGATAAGGAATAGGCCATTCTATTTACAACTTTTGTCTAAAAACGTGACAATATGAACGCTTATGATACGAAGGTAGCCAAGAATTTTATAACAAAAATCTATTATACCTATCCTTAATAGATTATCGTTTTTCTTGCCGTCCCTCCTTAAAAAACTGCAAACAAAATATGTAGTTAAAAAATAAATTATTTTTTGCCATTTAATGTAATTTTTGTTTGTGTACATTTAAATGAGTGACGTATAACTGATGCATTCTTGCCCCAATGCGAGGTTGAAAAGAAAAAATTAAATCGAGCTAAACTTCATTGTATTTGTTAAATTAATCACCATTTCATTTGAATAAGAGTATGATGGAAACAATTATTAAATTTTAAAATAAATCTCAACCTAATTGAATTTTGTAGCATTTATAAAAAATATAAAAGATAATCTTTTAATATGTTCAAATGTGTTTAACCTTCCAGTGGCTGTTATAAACATTAAATAGAGACATTTCATGAAATGAGATTTTAATCCACATTATAGATCGTTTAATATCGATCGATTAATATAGATCTTCACAAACTATTATTTTTACATAACCCGAACGAATACAACCATTTCAATTCATTCAAAAAGTAGAATTTCATTAAAAGTATCAATGATTAACAATTTTAGAAAACATTGACTTTTCACCACAAACACCTCTCTCTCCAGACAGACAGACATTTATTTATTAATTTCCGAAACGTTCGACCGTGAATTTCGCGCGTAACTGATTAAGGTTGATAAATTGAAAATGAAACGAGTACCGATATTAATTATGCGCCCGCGCAGCGCCGTCGTTACCGAGGGGCGTGGACGTGGTCGAGAAGAATATTTATTGATTATTTATTACATATTACGTTTCCGGTAACATATGTAATATAAACGGATATTATGTATTTAATATTTCATAAAATAATATCACAACTTAATAATGGTCAAGAAATTTCATTACTTTCATATTTTGAAACTGATCAATGCGAAATTATAAAATTTTTAAAACGTGCCAATTTTTTTTTTAAGCAAAAAAATTCTTATTTCCATAGCGGCTATTAAAGCTAATTTATTAAATGACCGGCCACCATAATTTAACACGGAATATTTATAAATTACAAAACACTTAAGATGTCGTTGGTGTTTAAAGATAATCGAGTAATAACAGTTACGGGTACGAGGACCGAGAGGCTGTGTGGCTCCATAAAGAGCATATCAGTTGAGATGTCAACACCTTGTTGGCGATGCCTTCAAGGCGAAGCGTGAATGCGCGGAAGTTGTCCATTGGATCGAAATGGAATCATCACACTTATTTACGAACGTAAAAAGATAGTACAGCGGTTTTTTTTTTATCGAAACACAGTAAAACGATCAAGTGCATTAAAAATAATTATCGATATTTATACTTATATTTACTCTGGCATCCCGCAATGGTATAATTTGAAGAAATAAAATTAAATGTTTAAGTATCTCATACGAATTTATATTGAATTTACAGCTGCTGCTATTTATGGTGAAAGAGCTATTTTTATTAATAATGTGAAGAGCATAATATGTTTTTAAATTTCATGGTTTCAATAAATAAACAATTTATTTTTATTATCTGTTTTCTTTTAAAGTAATATATATTTTCTCTGTGGAAATGTAGACTATAGTTATTAAAATTAAGTTTTATATATATATATATATATATATATTATACTTCATTTTAAGAATCACAAATATTAAATACGAGGTCATCGTGGCACAGGGTCAAAATTTTGATTGGGTAACGGAGTGTCTTAACACTAGGTTCCCATAACTGAGCGATTAAGATTTGTTAATGAATGCAACAATTTTAGAAAAGTTTACAATAAGTGCACCAGAAATGATATTATAAAATTACCTTTCACTATAAGTTGCAGAATAAAGGTTGTTGTAGCCTTTCTCAATTCTAAGCACAATAAAGTGTTAAATCTGACAGTCGCAATAATCGTTTACGCATTACTCTCCAGTAGAAAGAGATTAACTGTTACAAGCGTCTGCAAACTATTGAAATAGTTATTATAGCTTTGTCCCGCAAAAAGGGAAATAGGTGAAGAAAAAATTTAGTCAAGACACTCCGTTATTGATTTTCTGTCATTTTGAGACATTGCGCGTAAGAAGAAGCGAAATGCCAGCCACTGTGGCTTTGATTTCGCATTTGAAACGTAAAAAATATATTTTTACTGGTAAATTTCACTTTACAAAACCATATGTACTTATATTTAAAAACAAATTGTGCCATTAAACATATTGAGCAAATTGTTGTATATTTTTATTTCACTTTCCACATACGAATGATTCTCCGTAATAATAAAAGTGCAACTTTCTTGAAAATTTACTATCAAGGAACGTAAAAAATATACAAAAGTGTTTATGTAACAATATGTAAAGATGTTGGCTGCAACATTATATGATGAACTAAAAATTCCATAAAACAATAATGACGCTAAACTTTTTATAACTACAATTCCAAATTATAGATTAAAAATTATTCAACAACTAAGACACAGATAATAAATACTAATTAGAAAAAAAAGTATAAATACACAAATTAAATTTTATATAACATCAATAGAAATTTTATAATTCTATTATTTCAATAGTATATTTTACAACGATAACAAGTCAATGAACTCCGATAACACATCTGAGAACAATACCGTATCGATGCCAAGATAAGAAAGTGCTTTGCTTGATAGATAGCTGACGTTATGACGTTTCAAAAAAAACCGAACAAAAGGAGAGAAAGTGCATTAGCGGAATAATGACTCGTATGACAATGATCCAATATGAAAGCGATTATACAGCGTATTACAAAATGTGTGGAGAAGCTAATGAAATTATCATAGAGTAAAACGCGCTCATACAGCGTGGTAGGCAGAGTGAGGGAAGGGGTTAGTGTTAAGATACTCCTTTCCTCACTTTCCGCTCAAGGCGTGTTGAGTGGTGAAATTCAACACCAAGCTTTTCATTTAGTGCCAGAGACAAGAAACGAAAATATTAATAAATATTAATTCACTGGGAGAGTGGGGAGCTAACCCACAAACGTCGCGTTACAGTCACTCCCTTGTGCCCGTATGCCAGGATGGCTTCAAAACGAAAATGTTAGTGAAGAGAGCCTTACACACGGTAGAGCGTGAATGGGCATTCTGGAATTGTGATTTTCCCCTCTAGTAGTCTCTCCGTACGAAGTACGTGTAGTGGAAGTATGTGTTTAGTTTTCATAGAGGTATGTCGAGAATTTAAATTTCTAAAATACATAACTAGCAGGGGTATTCCTAGTTTTATTTATTTTGTATCTTTTAAGACATTTTGTCATCAAAAATTAAAAATATTATGTAGATCAAAATATTAATCATAAACCAGACGAGTATAAAAATATACACATAAATAATATTCGTAAAGATTTAAAGAAAGATAAAATGATGGATGCCCAGGAAATAGCTTTTTATAGTTTCTTTGCAGTGGAGCACTCTATAATCATTTGAATTTGCGAGAGGACCGTGCGCATGTCACGGTTCATAAACTCGTAAATGTCTTATGACAAAGTTGACATTAACGTATTGGCTGTCCCCTCCATTATGAACACACGAGGAGAATAATCTCCTATAATATTATAAGAAATATTCATTATTATACTCTTAACAAGAATATTAATATAGGGAAAAGTAGTATTAAAGCGTATAGGGAGCGTGAAGGGAATCTTCACACAGTATGGCTTAGTATACAAAGAGATTTTAGTTAAGAGAGAAAAGAGACTTAAATATACTTGAGTTAGTTCATATATGATAGTAAAAACGTTAACTGTTTTAAAATGTTGATATTACTTTGGGTGACATTTAAACTCTGCAACGGCGCCACTTTTTTTCGACAACTTATTTGCAACAAGACTTGATAAAACTTTTGAGCTACAGCATTTTGAGTATATAGTTAGCTGTAGCTAACACCTTATAAGGGGAATTATATACAGTGCACATCTTTCAAGGTACCTACTGGGTGTGAATATTACACCCACAAAATGTATATAATTATTTTTTTTCGCTTATATTGTTCATGTTTACAAGAAAATCGTTTATATAAGATACAAGTTCTTCTATGCTAAGTGAATATTATCAATGCTATACATCTTAGTTTAAAATGAACAGAACGCAGATAGGTGACTGGCACGTCTCAAGTGAACAGCAGCTAACGAGCTGTTTAACATTTTGAAAATGTACACCTATAAATATTTTCCTAAAGATTAAATGTAAAATTGTGGTGTAAAGGTACTTACTAAATAATTGATATTCATATCGTGAATTCAATGTAACAAAATATACTTAATTTTATAGAACGTTAACAGCGAAATTGTAAAATTTAAAGTTCGATATAAATTTATTTTGCACTTACTTTACAAAAAGCTCTCAATAGTTTATGTGGACCAAAAAATATATATATTGTTGGGAAATCCTTTCTTGATGCTCCTTTTCTTCGAGGACCCAAAATTTTATCTTCTCATGGTACGTAATTTTAGGGACGAGTTGTTCGTCAGTCACTCAATATCGGAAGAATGTTAAATATAGATAATTATATGTAGAATTGCAAAAAGTAGGTACTAAAATATTACAGATGGCAAAAATCATGTCAAAATATTTGAAAACATTGAAATGATCTATAACAAATATTTAAAAATAAATCATAGTGCCGCAATAACTAATAATAAACAGGCCGTCCGTGGCTTATGCATAGTGATTGAACGTTGGGCGTGGGTTTTGACAAATCTCTCACTTGTCCGCTCAGCTAGTTAAAATAAATAAATATGGACAGAAGCGCTAGAACTGCGTTTATTTATAGTAACTTTCTTTATGGTAACAATAAAATTATACGATATTACATCTATTATATTAACCAAGCGGATATAATTTTGTTTTGTAAAACCATACTTACTATAAATGCAGTAATTATTATAGCCCATATTTCTCTGTATTAATAATTTTATAGTTACAATAAATCGTAATCGAACACAGTCGTAGGGCCACAAGCGTGTGGCCAGTAAAGGCAGTTTGTAGTTCGGTTCCCATTCGAGGAAATAGAATATTTCATATTTACATTTCTTGTTCTAGTAACGAGGCAAAACGCGGCGTCGAGTTCCGCCATTGAACACATGATGCCTTCAGAATTTGGCGAAAAGTGGGAAACGAAAGTGTCTTAACTAAGCTAATGAAAAAAATTATTAAAAAAGGTAAGATTTTTCAATAGCATATATAAAGATTAATTAGGTAGCTACACAGAATATTTATATGTCCATGTTCTCACATACCTATAATATTACTGTCAAGCTAATCTTACGTTAAAAAATGTGACTAGTGTTCTTAATAACGTTAATACATCCGTCTATACTATCAAAAGGAAAATTTCATTAAAATTATTATAATGTTTACAAATAGATACTAGTTGCAAATAAAATGAAGAAATACATGTTTAACTAACTTTTTTTACCTTCTAGTAGGTAAGTTACCTTATGTAAAAAGGCACATATTAAGCAATTAAGTTATTTTTAAATACGGATTCAGTGTATAAAATAATTACCCACTTCAAAAATACAGGCAGCACGTGACTGTGTTAAATAATTTAATTTTCTTAAGCGGCTTGTGACTTGCAAGTCATGAAAAGAAGTACAAATCATTGACGATTACCATTTACAATACCTAATTGATTTTTTATATTCGTGTGTTTTATTAATTATTTTCTTTCTATAATACAGAAATAGATAAATTTACATTATCATGAAGTATATGTAGTAATTGTCGATTTTATTCCCGTTTAGAGAAATATATTAATTAGCTAACATTTTTTAAAAACGGATTACATTTTATATAACAAAATAAATATTTATTACTATTTTTCGCAACAAAAGATAATACTAGCCCAGAAACGAGGCCGGGTACAAGAGAACTGCCGTAGCAGTATCATATTTCAAAGCGTTAATTCTCATAAATCCCACAATCAGTGGTATCAGTAGTTGCGATAACAAGCTAGTTTGTTGCAAATGATTCTAAAACAATCTCCAACAGAGACATTACGTCGAAGCGACAGTAAAAGGAGCTGTAAAAGCATGAAGTTTAGTGAAGCGTATGTCCTACCGAGTTCATCGATAAACAATATTATATACATACTCGTACGTCTGGTATTAATATAACCTTGTAATTTTCTTTTATTTTCAATTATTTCTAGAATAGTGGGAACTTATTTATTAAAATTTGGAGTCTATATTTTTGCTTTTAGTTAGACATATCTAAACTATGTTACTATATATTCAATTCTCCCTTTATATCTTAATACGCACGTCTGGCGAGTTCAAATATTAATAACTCAACGGGTTTTAGTTGGCTTACTGACTGTGTTTACTAAAATGTTTTACAAACAACATGTGATCCATTTAGGTCGCCGCTTTATTAACTCAATCTGTCAAAATCATAATAATAAATTGAGTTTGTGGTAGTGAAATTTGCCCCGAGCCTCATGGAAAGTTATTCGCAACACAATTTAGTTTAATTCAGAATAGATAACCTCTTAATGATTATTGTTGGACGGCAAGTTAAGTAATCGTGCTAGGTAATATTATTTCCACTCAATTTCACCTTTTATTCCTTCAATGGTAGCATAAGAATTAGCAATAACCATAAAAGATAGTCGCACTATAAATGTAAACGATGACAATAATAGAATGGCAGAATCTTTCATGATATTATACAGTTAAGAAAGAGCCTCGAAATAAGTAGGTTCAAGTCAATTTGTACTGGATTTAAATACAAATATATGCAAAATTTCAAAGGAACAACGGTAGCGCGTAAACTTTTCGTCAGATACCAATCAAAGCGTTGACCGTATAAGGGCGCCGATAATAAACCGTTATAGACTCACAATGCAACACCGATACCGTTTTCACTTTTATCGATAAAATCGATATCGAGCTGATAACGGTGATTCACTAGGATAAAACGTACGGCCCGTTCTTATAATCGGTCGAGTACAATAAGCTATTTTATAGCGATAATGGCTTAATCAAGTTTAGAGTAGAAAGTGGTCTACGGCTGTCTGTATTAGTAATACTTTTATGCAACGAATTAAGAGCGGTCACCTTTTGGGTTACGTCACAGCACAATGAGCGGCATGTGCTGTGTGCTGGGCACAATGATTCATCATTTGGACGATGAGTAAGCCTCCGCATCCTGATTAGATGGAACTTTCCCCTTTCAAATTCGTTCGAGGTTGTACGAATTATCTTTGCAAGATAACGGGCACTACATTGGATTGCAACTAAGTAATGTCGAGATTGTCTTATACCTTTGATGTTATATGTACGCTTTTAAAATTTTATCGCATAATACGTTTAGCGTAATGCGTCGGGTAATTTTCATAACACCTTCGTGAATAAAGGTATATCATTTGTTAGTTTCACGAGTGAAAAACTATGTTAATAACTGTTTTGCGTGACCGATACCATTACATTTACAAACAGAACTTGATGACACTGGTTGTACTCTGTTAACTGTTCACCGCGCCGCTATGACACTTTGCCTGAGTGTACCTACATGAGATGTTTATTAGATTAGATTAGATATAGGTATGATAGAGATGCATAAAGCATAAAAACTAAAGTAATTTGTGTATATTTTAGGTAATAATTTCAAATGAATACATTATTAAAATTTAAAAAAATATATAAATTTTTGAGAAAAAGTTAGAAGGTATTACCCATGACATTTGACGTTATTCTATTGATAATCAGCAGTAGCAGTATGATCAACTCCTTAAAATTTCAACGTAGGTTGAGAAACAAAACGTTTTAAATTATAGAAAATCTTACAAAGTAAGAGTTACTATGTAAATAATTACGTATAGGTAGTGTTACATTATTAAAAAGTTATGCTTAACGCTTTATGAGTAGAGCTATATATTCGTGTCGCTAAGCGGCTTATATAAAATTAGTGAAAAAAACATACCTCATATTATTTTTGCTCGGCATGATTTGGGGTAAATAGTCAGGTGTCTTATTATTACGAAAAATAGTAACAAATATGATACATATCTACACACCATAGCATTAAACTTTCTATATATAAAATAATAAAATAAGTAATAAATAGAAAGGGCAAGTAGTCTTTATGTTTACAAACAGAATTGTAATCAATTTGCAAATCCAAGCTGTAAACAGTTACAGGCCCTACGAACTTTCTACGCGATGCGTGGGCGCAGCTTCTGCGCATTAATTAATGCACCTGAACTAATGCAGCGAGCCGCTTAATGGAAAAAGTAGATAAGATAAGTGTCATAAGTATGACAAAATATGTGAAAGTCACTCAAGTTGCTATAGGAAATATATAAAAATTGTAAAAAAGTAACTTATAACATTTTTTTTTAATTCTCAAGCAAATCAGTGAACTTTGAATGACGAGTGACGACACGGAAAATCAATATAAATATTATTGACACTTCTTTTGACATTTGAAATTACAATGTAAACAAGAAACTTTCTACGATAAGTGTCTAATAAAACATAAGATACGCCTTGATAAGATGCGGCCATTAAATTCTACTCTAGTCAGCGAAACCTCAGGCTACTCATAATTAGTACGTAAATCGTAAAACTATTAAACGCTAATTAACTATATCCATTATAAAATATATTATTGATATTCTATTACTTTCTTCGGACGTTTCCACAGCAATAAATGACATAAAGGTAATGGCGGAGCGTTCGTAACACAAGCCTTGGTAGCTCGGTAGTCATTTACCGGTAAATGTTGATAGGTTATAAAATAATAATGACGGCTTTTCCCATTTAGCCTCCGTAGACATAAACTAAACGATAAACTGTGAATACTATTTTTTATTACTTAAAATCACATTCTTTATTGTTACTATATAAATGGGGATAATTCCTTATAAACCTAAACATACATAATTATGTACCTAGGCTTAATCTGCCTATTGCGTAAAAGCGTATTAATATAACCAACATTGTTATAGGAAAATTGTGCCTTTGTAAATATTGCTTTAGAAGGACTAATATCAATTAAATTTCATTGATTCGTAATAAAATTTTAATTACGCTATAATCTATACGTTTATGCCTCTTCACGTAAATTTGTAGTTATAAGGAAATCCATAAGGTGTAGTTTAGATTATAATAGAAGTACCTAGAGCTCGTAGTCCACATAACGATCTGCATTTTTCTATTTTTTGATATGATAGTAAAGCGGCTTATCAATAACAATATATATTTTTTTACTTAACACACGATGTTTCCATTTCAAGTGGAAAGGAGGAGAACGGAGGAGAACGGAGTGTCAATGTTACCTTTGCCTTCCTTGCTGTATACGAGACAAAGCGTGAAGCTCGAATATTTTTTAACTTATTATATTGTTTCTTAAAATGTCAAATTAAAAAACAAAACTGGGCACCACCACGGAAGTAACAACTAACTAGCCTGTGGTCTAACGTCGTTTCTCTCACCGCAACGATGATGTCAAACGGTGAAAAGTTATATTATTAGTGAATATTACGATGCAAACGTCGTAATGCAATAAAGATGAATAATATGTAGAAAGTATATAAGGATACTACGCAATATTTAAATGGCTAAGTAGTCCTCGTTGGCGCGATAATATTTGCCAAGTTTTACTTTCAGGCCAAACGCGATAAGTTGTGGATTCCATTCCAACTCTATGAAATGGAATATATGCTATTCAACACAATGTTTCCTTTCCTGAAATCGGCGGAAAATGGAGAGCGGAGTGTCCACCAAATAACGCACGAATCTAAAAAAAGTTTTACGCTGTAAGCTCATAACTAAAACGGCGTACCATACATACTGTACGAATCAATTGAGTTCGTGACTTAAATTTTGATTGTCCACTTGCGTGTTAGCAAAAACACACATTTAAAATAACTTAACAAAATGGAACTCTTATAGACGTTTTTATGTTTTTTGTTTGTTCTCGCAATATTTATTGTTATGTTTTTATTATAAAAGAGACACGATCTATTATAAAAGGTAACAAAAAATGTAATAAATCAAACAATTGACCCGTACGAATATTTCGCATGATATCGTGATCGAACACCGCCTAATAAAATTGTAATAATATAATTATGTGGAAATGATAATGCTTAAAAATTATTATAATTTTTTAAGTTCACAACCCCGCACATAACAGGGCAGGGTTAATTTGGGAACCTATTGTTCTTAATTTCCGAGCCATTGCATGCAACGCTCAACGCCGCGCTTTGCCTAGTTACCAGAGCGAGGAAATGAAAACATTAAATATTTCATACTACGTCCTAAGTGGGAATCAAATCTACAACCTTCAAGTTTACAGTCGCACATTTTGTCCCTGCGCTACGACGGTCTCAAGCCACACTAACCACATAAGCCAACTATTTATCAATAGTGTAGGACAAGTCGCAGAATATGCGTAAAGGCGTAAGGAATAACTACATTACTGATTCGTTCTTAGGGCGGTGCAATTAATGATTCTACGGAAAGATTTACATCCATTTTTAATCCTTATTAGAAATCTATAAAAAAACATATAACAAGGACAGACTTACACAACGAAGTTGCTCCAAAAAAATATGCAATAACCATTAATCTTTTCAGTGTTCTTATTTGAAATGCTAAAAGCAATACAAGTCTAGCTAGCTAGGAAAGATTTAAGATGTATTACATAATGCGTATTTCCTAACGTTCGTTAATTAGCAGAAATGTTAACACGGTGAAAGCATTGTTTCGGGTACGACCCGAGCAGAGCGCGGCGCCCGTGGGAAGTACGTGGGTGGATATGCATAATTATTCATTGAAATGGTAACTTGAATCCATTCAGAGATTCATGGGGATCTAATAACATAAATACGAGATAATGTTTATATTGAGCTCCAGAAAAAAAAATAAGCTTACTAGTCAAAACTCAAACGCTTTAAATTAAATTTCATGCCTTTACCACTTTAATTAACGGCGTTGAATTTCGCCAATGAGCACATAAAGCCACAAAAAATCGGTGGAAAGTGAAGAACGAAAGTGTCTTAACACTAAGTTCCCATGTTCCCTCTGACCACCCTCCTACGACACAAATCTATTTTCTTTAAAACTCACATGGGGATTGAACCCACAACTATCGCGTTTACGCCGAATCGACGGCCTCGAAATACAAAAGTGATTTCATAAATATCCTTACCCTATAACATTATAGAATAACTCGTGAGAGAAAACTGCAGCTCCATTGTGAGCACGTTCAGCCATCAGTCTAGCTCTAGGTTATCATAGTAAATATCAGATTGCAATCGGTAACACCTCGGGATTGAATAATCTAAACCAATATGTCATGCCGGCTTAATATGAACAGGTTAGGTTAGGTCAGAGATAAGATAAATAACAATTGTACGTATCAATATTATAATATTACATCGAGAATAATGCCGAAGCTAAATGTTTTGTATTGAGTATGTAAATATAGGTCGCTTGATATAATGCTGTTTATAATCTTGGTTTAAGGATTTTTTAGGTTTAAGCATCTAGTGCACCTATATGTATGGGAAACTGCTTTCACTGATGTTAAAGATAATACGATTTTTTATTATATTAAAAAGAAATGCATGGTCGAAACATGGACTGAACACCAGTTTATCACTACGAGTAAAAAAAGAAATACAACATTAAAATAAGCGGAACAACATATTTGACAATTAATAATGACAACAAACAAAAAAAGCGACCCCATAACATTTCAATTAAAAAATAAACTGAGACTTAAAAACGTAATACAGACTCACAATTGAATTGAATACAAATGGTTGGGCCACTTTCATGGTTGTTTAAGAATAGTGACGTAAAGTGTTACGATATCGATAGTCTATAGACCATACTCTACAGTCAAGGCTGGTTGTATAACCGAGGCTCGCAGCTACAGATTGTTATCGGCAGACGCGTATAGCGGGCAACGCCTGGGGCCAGACGCCAGTTTGAACTTCCATCGCAGTTAGACGACTGTAAATTCGTACCTGATTATAGCTTACGGATTAATACCCTCCAGTACATTCGCGTATCGACTACTAAGATGTTTTGAATTATACCTGAAACAAATGAAAAATATTCATTACATTAGAAAGTTTATTATTATAATCGGTTATGTCTTTTGCACGTGATTGTATAGGTTAAACTTTAGAACATTTTTAAACAAGTGGGGAACGGAGCTGTCTCCTTCTCTATTATGCATTTATTTTTTGAGTCTGTAATTTTACGTTACGTACGTAACGTATTAGTAAAAATTAGAACGTAGAGGTATTCGAATCCGCGCTTAGTCTTTTTCTTCTTGGAAAGTATTTTACCTGCTTATTTTCGACGAAATTCTGTCATGTCACGGTAAACATAGTGGTAGAACTCAATGCCGGAAATAAATATTACCACGCATGGGAATCGAACAAACAACAAATGCGTTTTAAAGTTAAACGCTGTGGCGGACGCTGGTCCCTGTTGTTTTTACTTTTTAAGTGTTTCTACTATGTTATATGATTTGCATCTAGTGATGCAAATGCAATCGGAAACATAACAGCACACCGGTAGTATTGAAAGCTTTATTTTAACTTAAACACCGCCAATAAAATACATCTATAATAACCTAGGCATGCTGCGACCTATAAAAATAATAATCTAAATGAAAATATATCGCGTGTGAAGGAAATCGCTGATATAGCCTACACATGGCGTACCCCGGGGTCAGGGCCGGCTGTAGACGAGGCGAAGGATAAGAAAGGTCTCGGCCAAGGTTCCCGTTAGCGTTTCTCAGTCCTTTGTTAGTCTCATTGTTACGTATATAGCTCACATTACGCTCTGATAAGGCGTGTACGACTTTATTGATTACTTGTTTGCTGAGTAATTATATTATTAATGGACTAGCAATTGCCATAAATTATGCTCATAATCATAATAATTGATTAATTATTTGCGATTTCATATAAAAATAAAATGTAACAAATCTATTTCATACTTCACAAAGCAGATTCAATATAAATATACCCATCATAGTTATATTAGTTAAAATCAACAATTTCTTCAAACATACTAGGTATATGAGCCATGAGCGTTGCGTGAACGCTATCTAGTTACTAGGCCGAGCCTTAGTAGCTTAATGTCGTTTATTTACGACTGAAGGTCGGGCCCGGTCAAGGCTGAGCAGGATAGATATAGGTCAGACATTAGAGTGGAATACCTGTTATGAAAGCACGTAAAGCTTTTATGTGAACTCTGCTATATGGAGGGTTGTCGTTAACGCAAAGATTTTAATTAAATTTTAGAAGGTTTCAGGTTAAAATTGTATATAAAGTTGTCAACCAAATGGCGAGGAAAAGTAAAATGAGAAGAAGTTAAGTAATTTTTGTAGCTCAGTATTCCATTTAAGCATGGAGTTTAGCGATCGTAAAACAATTTCAAAAAGTTCTGTTAAGTCAAATATATCAAATTTATGGTGACGATAAGTTTATATTCATAGAGAAAAACACATTTGCATAATTAGATGCGTAAAGAAAAAGAAAAATACAAACTTGCATATAAGCCAAGATCTTAATAGTGAATACCCAAATGATTCATGATTTAAGAAGCATCGTTAAACAATAAAACACAAGTGACAAGCGCTGGAGATTGCTTGTCACGGCAAATATAAAAAATCACAAAGAGACAATGGCATTACTTATGTACTTTCAATGTTATTTACTGTGTTTCATTTGTAAACGAGCTTATTGATTTAAATATTATATTCTCCCTTATACAGAGTTGTTCCGACAGCGCAATCAGTGAAGTATTGTTTCAATAATTTAATACAACTACTAAACAATTTTACATTTCATTGGATTGAAAGAAACAAGTAATAAATTAAGATGAAAAATATATGTCATCACGTTTTAAATTGCAAAAATATTTTATATTTTGTATATACTATGTACTTATTTAGGTAAGGGGTTGTCCATTAATCACGTGATCTTTTTTTAGCATTTTTTAACCCCCCCTCCCCCATTGGTGATACGTAGTGAGGTTTAAGACCACCACCCCTCCCCCTTCTCAACATCACGTGTATTTTTAGTACCTACAACGAATCTTAAAATTTTCTGAATATTATCTTAATTTAAATACAGGTATAAACTATAATCTTATTTTATTCTGAAATTAAGGACCATAATAAAAATGTCTACACCAGGTTGCAAGTTTTTTTTTATTGCCATAACAATAATAATAAACGAAGAGTTTAATCATAGGAAAAACATGTATTGTACTAGTACATAAATATATTTAATGTATATTGTCCTCGGACCACGGATTAGCAAGACATTCTTCAACATATCCGCTTAATATTTGTTTAAAAATCGCGCGTTAGACGAAAAAATAAATACACGAGATATCTTACTACACCCCCCCCCCCCCTGGTGTTATTTTCGTGATTTTTATCAAACCCCTCCCCCCCCTTTCAAGCCTCACGTGATTAATGGACAACCCCTAAGCATTAAGACAATATTTGTAAATATTTAAAAATAATTTTGCGCTAAATTAATTCCGTCGAAACAGTGAAAAAAAAAATAGTAATCTTACGTATTTTATCTACTACTCAACAATAATTGAATAATTGTAATGTATACAAGAAATACTATTTATCTTTATGAAATGTATCATCAATATGAAATTTACGTATGTGGTACAAAATACTTTTTTTATAGACTATATTTACCAGAGCTGCCGAGGTATTAAAGCTGACGAATACCTTTGTATTGTTAAAATCCTTTTAAACCAGAAACATACATAAATATTGTAAAAGAAATGATCACATTTAACATTGTTAACAATAAGTTGTAATACTTAAATTACAGTGGCTATAAGATAAAACATTGACACTACGGTTTTTACTCTTCAAAGTTATTGGCTAATTATTTTAATTGAACGTGTAATAATAATAATTAAAACTTAAATCGCTACAAAATATGACCCGAATTGACAATTACTTAAATACCTACTCTTATAACACGATGTAGGTTATAAGGCGTATGTAAAAAGCTAATTACTTTAAACAAAAGACAATTAAGCTATATTAATATTGTAAAGATAAAAAAACTGCAGGAAGGAATGTGAAGAGGAAATTCGGCAATACATTGAGATGAAATTACGGATTGTGAGAAACAATGGGCAATGCAAATTGCGACCGCTTTTATTTATTAAGAGGCCACAGAAAAAATGCAACTTGATCAATTGAAACCACCATAAAGGGTAGCCCACCACAGGCTTTTATGGCATTGGTCTGGTCAGGAAAATATTAAATTAAAAAAAAAGGACACCCGGAAAGGTTGTATGAGGCTTTAAGGAATTTATAGCAAAAAAGTTTTCGTTTGGGCTTTTGCTCGCGGTTAAATCATACGGTACGGAATGACGCAATTGAGTTCTTTTCTATAAGTATATATGTAAGTAGGTTTCTTTTTGTGTTCTTCAAATCTTAGATGTTTTGTTATGGTGTATTATAGCTAATTACCTAAAAAATCCACACAATAATTTCGTAAAGGCTATAAAAGAATAACTTTTAGAACAACTAAACTATAGGCTCTTAGAAACATTTATATAATAAAATAACTCTACGCTAGACTAGACTAACTATATGTACATATATCCATAGGCAAACTACCTATAAGTACAGCAAGCGATCGTAATTTCTGTCATAATAAACTATATCCAAGACCCACACAGCGGCGTGAAAATGGTTTGTTACAATAAATACTGTAGAATAGCTGCCGCTATAATTCATACTATTAGTCGAATTTCGTGTTCCAGGCGGAGGCGGAGAAAGTAGACCGCTACTGGTCTTCACTCGGATATGCGCGGCGTAGGACAAAGCCGCTGAGCGGGAAATAGGGACAATCTAAATCAACCTCTAAATGTATAAAATTAAATTATTATTTCTCATGATGTACATTCCAGATATTTATAGTTATATTTTCAATACAATAGAATGTAATGATTGTATTCATTTTTAATAAGTAAATAGTTTTATAGTTTAGTTTTTTTATATTAAATAAAAAAACTATACTTGAATAAAGCATTGCTTAAATTAATACTTAAATAAATAAATAATGGTATTTTTTTATCTAATATCACCATTCTAAGGTGATCGAATCTTCATTTACCCATAAGTTTTCAGCTTCATTATAGATGTAATTTTGAATAGAATAGATAATAGATAATGTAAAACAAACATAACCAAACATCTTTCAACCAATACCATCGACCATAAGACCACGTGGCATGTTCAAAATTAGATATTTATCCTTTCGTTATTGCATATCGTCGAACGTCTATAATCATTGTGGAGCGGTGAAAAATGTCCCAGGGCGGTACACACTGAGTGCTCCGCGGACTGGACTTAGCCTAATGGGAGCTCCTGAATACAGTCATTTGTTTGACTATTACGTGGTCGCTGGAGTTTTCTACGCTTTGTTTAATACTGGATATATCGTGGTCGATTATGGGTAACAGTCTAAACAAAGTATCTTTTAAGTTGAACGTTTGAAATGTATATTTAGAAAATTTTTAATAGATGTTGCAGACAAATGTGCACATAATTACAAATGACATTTTTCTTACTCTATTAAATAATAATAACATTATATTTAAAATATTTCATATTATAATTATTTTTAATATGGCCTCTACAATAAATATTTAAAAATAAGGTTTTTTCATTACAAAATGTCAACTCCATCAACGGGAAACACAAAACGTAGACGTCAATTACTTACAAGTTGAAACATGAGGAATATAAATGTAACATGCAAACCAGCTAATGCTTGCAGACGAGTCGCCTTACTAATAAAGTGTGGATATGAATAGCGGAGCGAAAAGCAGTGGGTGGCGAGATACTTCCTGATCCACCCACAGGACGCAGTAAGCTCTCAACCTAAATTGTAATTGTTGAAGGTAAGCTTTGTTATTTTAAACATTTACCAGCAGTCAGTCATTTTTAAATGACATTCATTTCAAATCAAATGTAACAATTCTAAATGAAACAAAAATTTCAAGCTCATTTAAAGCTCTACACAAAAAAGAAATATTTTTTTGCATTTGGTCATTAACAATAATCTTTACGTATATTTAAAAAATCTGTTAAAGAATATTATCTTAATACCTATTCTTTATAAAGACGTTTGATTATTCTATTTACTTAATATATATTTTGTTATTATATGACATCAATATATATTATATATGTATATTTTTATGTATTAGTCTATTATATTACTTTATATATTGTACTATTTTATAAATATTTGTGTATTAAGTTTATGTATTAGGATGAAATATTATTTACGTATGTTTGTTTATTTGCACCACCCACTATTTGTTTTAAAATGTATGTCTCCTAACCTCAAGGTTGTCTGGAAGAAATCGCTAATAAGCGATAAGACCGCTTTTGTACTTCACACTATGTTATTAGCTTATAAGTACTAGATGTAGTTTGTAACTTTGTTTTCTTCTGTTTGTGGTGTACAATAAAGTATAAATAAATAAATAAATAAATATTACTGAATATTTTATATAAACGATGAAGATACTTTTAATTACTCATCCATGTTTATCATGATGACGATTACGTGTAATTTAAAAGCTTTTCGAACGTATATATACTTTTATCTATTATCTGTGAACGACTCGGACAACACTATCCGACTGTAATATGTTGACCAGAGCCAGATAGCAAACATTAAATAATGTACCTGCCCGAATTAACAAAATATTTTCCACTAATAGCTAGAGAATATCAAAGGCCGTAGATAAAAATCAAATCCACAATCTATGACGTAGCATTCTTCAACACTTACCACTAAGCCATATGGTATATAGAAATAGTAAATTGCAAAAAGCTTTGAGAGGGCTGACTTGCAAGTATTGGTAGGAAGTAATGATATGAACAATAACGCCTACGTGATGCAGTTTGCCACAGTAGATGCCAACGCAACACTTTGCCAACACATTGTTTACTGTGTAATGACTTGTAACGGATATGCGTAACAAACACATCTTTATAAAGTTATACAATTGTATTGGCGTTCTCAGATTGCTTATTTTATAGGACGTGGGTAGTATTTTTAAATATTAGATTAGATAGATTCACATATTTAAAGATACTACGTTATTGATAGCTAGGTGTTTTGCGGGTCCATATATTTATGTAGTGTATTAGTTATATACATCCATCATACATTCGCTGATTCATCGTCATTCATACACAGTATAAACAGATAAACACAATTTCATACGCATCACGTCATTACAACGAGAGCCACCTGTGAGATAAGATTTGTTGTTAGCTAATTGACTGCGGTTACAAGTCTATGAAATTGTTTTTTAGCTAAGCTGTATTCCGCACATAACATGGTAGACAGAGGGAATCTTGTGTGAAGAAGGGAACTCTGTTCCCCATTTCCTGCCGAAATCTAACGAGGCGCTTTGTCTCGACACCAGAGCAAAGAAAATGGAAATATTAAGTATTTCATTTCCTCGAGTCGGGGAATTGAACCAACAACACATTGTATTTACAGTCACACTCTCTGCGCGACGATTGTTTTTGTAAAGCTTTATTTATCTAGGTGAAAAATGAGATGTCATGCAAATTTGAATATTATTATAACGTTGTTCACCTTTAACCAAAGTGAACTGACGAAAGTATATATTTGCAATAATTTGCATCAGGAAGTAAGATAGCGCGTAGTGCATGCTTAAGAGGGTGGCCGCGATATTTAGCTCTCATAATATACAGCACAGATTAGGAATAGCATCGAACTTCCTAGATACAACGCTGAAACAAGATACCAGCGAAATATAGATAAACTAAGAACAAGCCATAGTTTTGTATTTTAATACTTTTTTTGTATTTTAATCGATATTTATTGAACGTAAATCGATTAAACAGTACCTTTATAAGAACGACATTTTGAATTAGATGAGTTATCATATCATACGGTTTTTGTTCTATATAAATTCATCATATTATTAATAATTATAGAATTTAGACACTCCAATAGAGTGCCTTTATATAAAGTTCTGACTGCCTTTCCATAACAATAGACAGGAAAAAATATATATACCTACATTATACATCATAAACAAAACTAGGTAACAGTAAACATTGAAACGAGATAAAACGTGTAGTTCAGCTACACGTTTTATCTCGTATATCCAAATTAGAACACCATAAATGTCGTTACGCGTGAGACGACTGTTTACCATTCGGATTTACCGATGCAATATCGATGCATAATAAATCCGCCACATACTGGAATCGGTAGCAGGGACGTTGTCTACATGGCGATGTAATTTATTGTATGGACATTATCTGTGAACATTCGCTCACGATACGGCCGGGGTTGTATGAAACAATAGATGGCAATGTTGAACTGGGACGAAGTACCGTTGTGGCAAAAAACGTCGAGGATGCTACATTTTTGTTTTGAGCTGTATAAATTTGTGTGGTAATAAAGGATTTCCGTGAATTTCAGAGTATAAAATGAAGACATTTTTCTTTATTTTATATTAACTGAATAATGCTAATTTAAAAACTAATAGAGCATTTTTGAGTAAATAAAATTTACCTGTTACCATTTCTACAATTAAAGATAAAAGATATACCTAGTTTGTTGAAAATTTATTAGTACTTTTATTATGAAACTTTCATAGTAATATTTTGCGAAAAATTAATAGTTGGGCCATCGAAATATTTAAAAATAAGTTGTTATTTATTCCATTAACTGCATATATTTGTACTGAAACACCTTTTCATACTACTGCTTAACCTTCAACACATTTTTTTTTCAACATACCTCCAAACCCACCTCCAACCCAATCATAAGCATCATCTATATATATGATTCGCTAATAAAACTCAACTTACTACGTCAACTGCTTCACAATAAAAGTTGACATTTACATTGAAATGGGAGAAAATCAAAAACACGAAGTACATGAAGATCGCAATCATTATCGACTGTAAAATCAATATAGAGGTGGAATCGTGCTCAAAGTGGGCGTTTAACCTTTGACAGGGGGCGTGCGGTGCAAGCGCAGTGCGCGTCAAGCCATCCATCATGCTATCTGAGGCAAATTAACCCAACACAGACGCCACTGCCGTTATCCAACCAATTTGCTAGCTCATTTTCTTCTTCCTTTGGATAACAAATCAGATTACGGAAACAAAATTGACTGGTCATCATTGAAAGATAAAATTATAGTTTCAGAATTGTTTTTAATTGTGACTGTACCAAAACAATCTCATTGAGATTGATTTAAGTAATTAAATAATTATTACATATATGTATCTATATGTACACATAAGTTGTGTTTAAAAATTATGGTTACCAATTTACCCTTTGAGGTTATTCTTTCATTTTAACACTGTGTCGATTGCTGTTAATTATAAAACAAGTTTTTATCGATTTAAAAACAAATATATGACAATTACTTGGGTAAATAATTACGTAATATCTCTTTAAACGGTGGACTTTCGTGAATGATACGAAAAACAAGAGCAATTAAGCGTATATTTCTAGATTTTAAAATGTGAACTGCCGATAAAAAGGTTAAATGCAGGGATAATTACTGTTGACTTTTGTTATGCAAAAGCTTCGGGTGAATGTTTAACAAGAAACCAATTACTCAGAAACGACGATAGATAATAACGAGGTAGTCAAATGTCCTATTTTCATATTGCATACAATTAGTAGATGTTTAAGTAGAAATCTGTAAGCTATTATCAATATATTATCAATATTTAGCTGATTTAATTGATTTGCTAAGCGCGAAAATGTTACAAAAATAACTAAAAAAAATGTAAATGAAATATTATGTTGTCTCAATTATACATCTTTTTTTAAATTAAATTACAGAATACAATTAGGTTAGACATGAGCTATATATAATAAATAATTTCATAAACTAATTCAAAAGTTCAATTCAATAGTTACATACCTTCATCACGGACATTATCGTATTCTTCATATAATATATCATGTGACAAATTGCAGACTGCGGTGAAATGTTGATTGGGACCAAGAGCCACGGATGATTGATATCAGTGTTATTTAATAAGCTTCGAGTGCCATTTCACGTTTCGCGGACTTTAAATGAAAGGAGTGAATTTACCTAGATTTAACATATATCAAACAAACATATTCAAAAGTTAAAGTTAAAATAAATTAAAAGTGTACTGTGTTTATTTAAGGAATACTTTTTTTTTCCAAACACAACTTTACTTTTACTAAAGCTCTTGTCAATTATTACTGCCTATCGCAAGTACAGAAGATGTGCAAATCTCGATTGATTAGGTGACTAACGCTTAGCCCTATGATGTAGGTACTTACTAAGAAATTTGACGGTAAAATACTTTAACAACGAATATATGTAGATTTTATATTAAAAAAGTGGATAATATTTAATTTGCAAAATAATTAATTTGTTAAAAACCCATTTTTAGGCAAACGATTAACGATTACGGTAAACAAAATAACTATGAAAAATCAAGAAAAGTACCCAATAAATGTAAGTCTTAGTTTAAAACAACCAACGTGCGTAACGGGCACAGATAAGGCGAATATCGATTTATATAGCCTTACGACACGCTTCGATCAATCTCATTCGAGTCACGAAGGCTGTTTATCTTCCTATAAAAGCTAATACGTCCTCAAATTGACGTGAATGGTATTAAGTACTCGACTGCCGCTTTTTGTAGAGAAGACATGTGCTCTATTATTTTTTATAAATTAAATATTCGCATTTTAGTCGTAAATGTAGGAGTGGAATTTACTTATAAAATTAAATTTGGATTAACATTATATAAATTCATCTATACTAATATAATAAAGCTAAAGATTTTGTTAGATTGAAGGCGTTAATCTCAATCTTATGAATTACTAATTTCAACAAAAAATATCTTTGCATAAGATTTATACAGGGAGGCTTTTGTGACAAATACGGTAAATAGTGAATTACTTTAAAACAAACCTCAAGTGTAAGAAATTAAAAGAAGATGAAAATATTATTTTTTTCCATTTTAATAGTTAATGTAAAAAATTGCCTTCTAGATACTGATCAAGATTTGATTACCAGAGCACAGCTTCCTTATCCGCCACTTCATGGAAGCAGCGACACGGTCACCCCAATCCTGTGGTGCCATTACGTCTCTATCGGGAAATATTTAATATATTTTTCATATCTTAATGATACTAAAATATGATGAATACACAAATTAATTATGATTACAAGTAATTTAACCATCATACTTGCAAAATAGGGACGGGCTTGATAAATCAATAGTTTGTTTCAAGTTTCACGTAGCAGGATAAGCAGTTCCTCTACCTAGTGCTAAGTCACTCCGTAATACAGCGGAATACAGCTGA
This sequence comes from Heliconius nattereri, assembly GCA_013403645.1. Classification (NCBI taxonomy): domain Eukaryota; kingdom Metazoa; phylum Arthropoda; class Insecta; order Lepidoptera; family Nymphalidae; genus Heliconius; species Heliconius nattereri. Next base: position 9,005,662 of record JAAIXI010000237.1, read on the forward strand.
AGAAAGAAAGAAAGAGAAAATAAGGACCTGTATATTTGCACTTCCTAGAAAATACATTTGATTTCTTAGCAGCACCTTGTATGCGTCTATCAATATATCGATTTACGATTAGCGCCGCTCTCCGTTACGCGTGGGCGTAGCGGCGTTTGTTGTATCATGTCCGCGGTCATGGCTGGGCCATACGTTAGGAATAACTGAACGTTTCCTTATACATACTTGTTGTATAAATAAATAGCTACGATTGTGTGTTTATGAAATTATTGTTATTATTTTCTATATATTTTGCAAGTTCATTTTTTTTTAAATGTACCTACCATCCATACCTATATTATAAATTCGAAAGTAACTCGGTCTGTCTGTCTTTTACGCAATCAGGGCCAAACCGCTAATTTAAATGTGATAAAATACTCATATAGAAATACTTGAGGGTCTCGGGATGAACATAGGATACTTTTTTTTTCTCATATTTGTAATATTTTCGATATATACCAATATTTTAAAATACTTATTAATTTGACATGCTATTTATTCCGCCATATTTATAACAACCGCCGTTGCTAAGCAACGATTTGCAAAGTTTGTTGTTAGAAAACGTCACCCAAAATAAGTTTGCTTAACGCATACATGGCGCGCGCCGACTCAACCTTATGAGACACAAAAACAATAAAACTATATTCTCCAAAAATATTGTCCCTTAAATATTGTTTAAAAAAGTCCACGTTGATATATACTATAGATATAGATTTGTATACATTAACAAAAATTAGATGATTTCTATAATTTGATATTCATCCTTATGAAAATAAATATAAT